>JAWPHD010002823.1:0-239497 GCA_037043455.1 Cyrtodaria siliqua | reverse complement strand
TGCATTTCGACCAATACCCTATGTCACTAAAACTTGAATAATTTGAAAAGCAATAAACATGGAATCAAACTTTTAGCACTTTCCAGCGTGCAATTGATTTGTATACATGTTCAATTATTATTGAGGTGATCATTAGAAAAAAAAATGACCTTAAGGACTCACACCACTATTACCTCCCTTGAATACTCCTGCCCTACAGATGAAGGAGGTAGATAAAAAAAACAAGTTCGCTTTTCTACATTTTACAGTATACATTGATTTATCTTTACCAGGTTCTAAATCTACAGCATTTTAGGAAGAGATCCCAGAAAAATGCATGTTGATATAAGATTTCTAGCTAATTCTGCCTCATTTTACACATCATGGGTCTAATCTCCACGGGGTTGTATTTTTGTCTAAATTTTGATAGGTGTGACGCAAACATGAAATTAAAAAAAGTTCAATCTGGTTAATATTCGTTAAAAGTTAATAGCATGCAGATATTGGATCAATGAAGAATTTAAGCATAAATACATGTTGCAAAATCTTTTTTATCTCTATGCCACGAACAAAAACATTACAATGGGACCCTATGGAAAATTAATTGTGGTGTGAGACGTTAAGAAAGAGCTGCAGAATGGGTACCTTTATTCGTTATTCTTAAGGCATTGCGCTTTAGAGCTGCAGAATGGCATTTTCATCCGTCATCTCTAAGGTATTGCGCTTTAGAGCTGCAGAACGAGTATCTTTCATCCTTTAATGCTAAGGCATTGCGCTTTAGAGCTGCAGAACAGGTATCTTTCATCATTCATCTCTAATGCCTTGCAATTTAGAGCTTCAGAATGGGAATTTCCATCATTCATCTCTAAGCCCTTGCGCTTTAGAGCTGCAGAACGGGTACCTTACATCCTTCAACACTAAGCATTGTTTGTGTACCTGTGAACGTTTCAGACATTTTAGGACACAGTTAACACGGTTATTCCGAAATCCCGTCTGTGTATGTATAGTTACTTCAAGTTATCTTCATATTGCAGGAATTAGCAGAAATTTTACTTGATACCATGTTTAACTAAAAATTAACTATATTTTCAAAACCAATACAGGTATAAGCATAATTTTAGCTTTATTTTACAGCTATTGGCTTGTAAAACAAACACACATATCAATGAAAACAGACTACTTTGAAAAAATGTCAAAATTAAAGCGAGAGACTGTTACTTTTCCTGGAAAATCAAAAAATTTACGGGTAACCCTTAGTTTGAGTTGATTATTTTCAGCATTTTTCTCAATAATCATTTCTTAAAGATCATTTTTATGCTATATTCAGATGTAGAGATGCCTTTTCATGTATATTTGAAAGTTTCAGACATAGCTGAGCACAAATGACCAGGAAAATGCAAAATCCTTATCACTACTGTAGATTTTCAAAATATTAAAGGTGCTCGGCCTGCATTTCGACCAATACCCTATGTCACTAAAACTTGAATAATTTGAAAAGCAATAAACATGGAATCAAACTTTTAGCACTTTCCAGCGTGTAATTGATTTGTATACATGTTCAATTATTATTGAGGTGATCATTAGAAAAAAAAATGACCTTAAGGACTCACACCACTATTACCTCCCTTGAATACTCCTGCCCTACAGATGAAGGAGGTAGATAAAAAAAAACAAGTTCGCTTTTCTACATTTTACAGTATACATTGATTTATCTTTACCAGGTTCTAAATCTACAGCATTTTAGGAAGAGATCCCAGAAAAATGCATGTTGATATAAGATTTCTAGCTAATTCTGCCTCATTTTACACATCATGGGTCTAATCTCCACGGGGTTGTATTTTTGTCTAAATTTTGATAGGTGTGACGCAAACATGAAATTAAAAAAAGTTCAATCTGGTTAATATTCGTTAAAAGTTAATAGCATGCAGATATTGGATCAATGAAGAATTTAAGCATAAATACATGTTGCAAAATCTTTTTTATCTCTATGCCACGAACAAAAACATTACAATGGGACCCTATGGAAAATTAATTGTGGTGTGAGACGTTAAGAAAGAGCTGCAGAATGGGTACCTTTATTCGTTATTCTTAAGGCATTGCGCTTTAGAGCTGCAGAATGGCATTTTCATCCGTCATCTCTAAGGTATTGCGCTTTAGAGCTGCAGAACGAGTATCTTTCATCCTTTAATGCTAAGGCATTGCGCTTTAGAGCTGCAGAACAGGTATCTTTCATCATTCATCTCTAATGCCTTGCAATTTAGAGCTTCAGAATGGGAATTTCCATCATTCATCTCTAAGCCCTTGCGCTTTAGAGCTGCAGAACGGGTACCTTACATCCTTCAACACTAAGCATTGTTTGTGTACCTGTGAACGTTTCAGACATTTTAGGACACAGTTAACACGGTTATTCCGAAATCCCGTCTGTGTATGTATAGTTACTTCAAGTTATCTTCATATTGCAGGAATTAGCAGAAATTTTACTTGATACCATGTTTAACTAAAAATTAACTATATTTTCAAAACCAATACAGGTATAAGCATAATTTTAGCTTTATTTTACAGCTATTGGCTTGTAAAACAAACACACATATCAATGAAAACAGACTACTTTGAAAAAATGTCAAAATTAAAGCGAGAGACTGTTACTTTTCCTGGAAAATCAAAAAATTTACGGGTAACCCTTAGTTTGAGTTGATTATTTTCAGCATTTTTCTCAATAATCATTTCTTAAAGATCATTTTTATGCTATATTCAGATGTAGAGATGCCTTTTCATGTATATTTGAAAGTTTCAGACATAGCTGAGCACAAATGACCAGGAAAATGCAAAATCCTTATCACTACTGTAGATTTTCAAAATATTAAAGGTGCTCGGCCTGCATTTCGACCAATACCCTATGTCACTAAAACTTGAATAATTTGAAAAGCAATAAACATGGAATCAAACTTTTAGCACTTTCCAGCGTGTAATTGATTTGTATACATGTTCAATTATTATTGAGGTGATCATTAGAAAAAAAAATGACCTTAAGGACTCACACCACTATTACCTCCCTTGAATACTCCTGCCCTACAGATGAAGGAGGTAGATAAAAAAAACAAGTTCGCTTTTCTACATTTTACAGTATACATTGATTTATCTTTACCAGGTTCTAAATCTACAGCATTTTAGGAAGAGATCCCAGAAAAATGCATGTTGATATAAGATTTCTAGCTAATTCTGCCTCATTTTACACATCATGGGTCTAATCTCCACGGGGTTGTATTTTTGTCTAAATTTTGATAGGTGTGACGCAAACATGAAATTAAAAAAAGTTCAATCTGGTTAATATTCGTTAAAAGTTAATAGCATGCAGATATTGGATCAATGAAGAATTTAAGCATAAATACATGTTGCAAAATCTTTTTTATCTCTATGCCACGAACAAAAACATTACAATGGGACCCTATGGAAAATTAATTGTGGTGTGAGACGTTAAGAAAGAGCTGCAGAATGGGTACCTTTATTCGTTATTCTTAAGGCATTGCGCTTTAGAGCTGCAGAATGGCATTTTCATCCGTCATCTCTAAGGTATTGCGCTTTAGAGCTGCAGAACGAGTATCTTTCATCCTTTAATGCTAAGGCATTGCGCTTTAGAGCTGCAGAACAGGTATCTTTCATCATTCATCTCTAATGCCTTGCAATTTAGAGCTTCAGAATGGGAATTTCCATCATTCATCTCTAAGCCCTTGCGCTTTAGAGCTGCAGAACGGGTACCTTACATCCTTCAACACTAAGCATTGTTTGTGTACCTGTGAACGTTTCAGACATTTTAGGACACAGTTAACACGGTTATTCCGAAATCCCGTCTGTGTATGTATAGTTACTTCAAGTTATCTTCATATTGCAGGAATTAGCAGAAATTTTACTTGATACCATGTTTAACTAAAAATTAACTATATTTTCAAAACCAATACAGGTATAAGCATAATTTTAGCTTTATTTTACAGCTATTGGCTTGTAAAACAAACACACATATCAATGAAAACAGACTACTTTGAAAAAATGTCAAAATTAAAGCGAGAGACTGTTACTTTTCCTGGAAAATCAAAAAATTTACGGGTAACCCTTAGTTTGAGTTGATTATTTTCAGCATTTTTCTCAATAATCATTTCTTAAAGATCATTTTTATGCTATATTCAGATGTAGAGATGCCTTTTCATGTATATTTGAAAGTTTCAGACATAGCTGAGCACAAATGACCAGGAAAATGCAAAATCCTTATCACTACTGTAGATTTTCAAAATATTAAAGGTGCTCGGCCTGCATTTCGACCAATACCCTATGTCACTAAAACTTGAATAATTTGAAAAGCAATAAACATGGAATCAAACTTTTAGCACTTTCCAGCGTGTAATTGATTTGTATACATGTTCAATTATTATTGAGGTGATCATTAGAAAAAAAAATGACCTTAAGGACTCACACCACTATTACCTCCCTTGAATACTCCTGCCCTACAGATGAAGGAGGTAGATAAAAAAAACAAGTTCGCTTTTCTACATTTTACAGTATACATTGATTTATCTTTACCAGGTTCTAAATCTACAGCATTTTAGGAAGAGATCCCAGAAAAATGCATGTTGATATAAGATTTCTAGCTAATTCTGCCTCATTTTACACATCATGGGTCTAATCTCCACGGGGTTGTATTTTTGTCTAAATTTTGATAGGTGTGACGCAAACATGAAATTAAAAAAAGTTCAATCTGGTAAATATTCGTTAAAAGTTAATAGCATGCAGATATTGGATCAATGAAGAATTTAAGCATAAATACATGTTGCAAAATCTTTTTTATCTCTATGCCACGAACAAAAACATTACAATGGGACCCTATGGAAAATTAATTGTGGTGTGAGACGTTAAGAAAGAGCTGCAGAATGGGTACCTTTATTCGTTATTCTTAAGGCATTGCGCTTTAGAGCTGCAGAATGGCATTTTCATCCGTCATCTCTAAGGTATTGCGCTTTAGAGCTGCAGAACGAGTATCTTTCATCCTTTAATGCTAAGGCATTGCGCTTTAGAGCTGCAGAACAGGTATCTTTCATCATTCATCTCTAATGCCTTGCAATTTAGAGCTTCAGAATGGGAATTTCCATCATTTATCTCTAAGCCCTTGCGCTTTAGAGCTGCAGAACGGGTACCTTACATCCTTCAACACTAAGCATTGTTTGTGTACCTGTGAACGTTTCAGACATTTTAGGACACAGTTAACACGGTTATTCCGAAATCCCGTCTGTGTATGTATAGTTACTTCAAGTTATCTTCATATTGCAGGAATTAGCAGAAATTTTACTTGATACCATGTTTAACTAAAAATTAACTATATTTTCAAAACCAATACAGGTATAAGCATAATTTTAGCTTTATTTTACAGCTATTGGCTTGTAAAACAAACACACATATCAATGAAAACAGACTACTTTGAAAAAATGTCAAAATTAAAGCGAGAGACTGTTACTTTTCCTGGAAAATCAAAAAATTTACGGATAACCCTTAGTTTGAGTTGATTATTTTCAGCATTTTTCTCAATAATCATTTCTTAAAGATCATTTTTATGCTATATTCAGATGTAGAGATGCCTTTTCATGTATATTTGAAAGTTTCAGACATAGCTGAGCACAAATGACCAGGAAAATGCAAAATCCTTATCACTACTGTAGATTTTCAAAATATTAAAGGTGCTCGGCCTGCATTTCGACCAATACCCTATGTCACTAAAACTTGAATAATTTGAAAAGCAATAAACATGGAATCAAACTTTTAGCACTTTCCAGCGTGTAATTGATTTGTATACATGTTCAATTATTATTGAGGTGATCATTAGAAAAAAAAATGACCTTAAGGACTCACACCACTATTACCTCCCTTGAATACTCCTGCCCTACAGATGAAGGAGGTAGATAAAAAAAACAAGTTCGCTTTTCTACATTTTACAGTATACATTGATTTATCTTTACCAGGTTCTAAATCTACAGCATTTTAGGAAGAGATCCCAGAAAAATGCATGTTGATATAAGATTTCTAGCTAATTCTGCCTCATTTTACACATCATGGGTCTAATCTCCACGGGGTTGTATTTTTGTCTAAATTTTGATAGGTGTGACGCAAACATGAAATTAAAAAAAGTTCAATCTGGTTAATATTCGTTAAAAGTTAATAGCATGCAGATATTGGATCAATGAAGAATTTAAGCATAAATACATGTTGCAAAATCTTTTTTATCTCTATGCCACGAACAAAAACATTACAATGGGACCCTATGGAAAATTAATTGTGGTGTGAGACGTTAAGAAAGAGCTGCAGAATGGGTACCTTTATTCGTTATTCTTAAGGCATTGCGCTTTAGAGCTGCAGAATGGCATTTTCATCCGTCATCTCTAAGGTATTGCGCTTTAGAGCTGCAGAACGAGTATCTTTCATCCTTTAATGCTAAGGCATTGCGCTTTAGAGCTGCAGAACAGGTATCTTTCATCATTCATCTCTAATGCCTTGCAATTTAGAGCTTCAGAATGGGAATTTCCATCATTCATCTCTAAGCCCTTGCGCTTTAGAGCTGCAGAACGGGTACCTTACATCCTTCAACACTAAGCATTGTTTGTGTACCTGTGAACGTTTCAGACATTTTAGGACACAGTTAACACGGTTATTCCGAAATCCCGTCTGTGTATGTATAGTTACTTCAAGTTATCTTCATATTGCAGGAATTAGCAGAAATTTTACTTGATACCATGTTTAACTAAAAATTAACTATATTTTCAAAACCAATACAGGTATAAGCATAATTTTAGCTTTATTTTACAGCTATTGGCTTGTAAAACAAACACACATATCAATGAAAACAGACTACTTTGAAAAAATGTCAAAATTAAAGCGAGAGACTGTTACTTTTCCTGGAAAATCAAAAAAATTACGGGTAACCCTTAGTTTGAGTTGATTATTTTCAGCATTTTTCTCAATAATCATTTCTTAAAGATCATTTTTATGCTATATTCAGATGTAGAGATGCCTTTTCATGTATATTTGAAAGTTTCAGACATAGCTGAGCACAAATGACCAGGAAAATGCAAAATCCTTATCACTACTGTAGATTTTCAAAATATTAAAGGTGCTCGGCCTGCATTTCGACCAATACCCTATGTCACTAAAACTTGAATAATTTGAAAAGCAATAAACATGGAATCAAACTTTTAGCACTTTCCAGCGTGTAATTGATTTGTATACATGTTCAATTATTATTGAGGTGATCATTAGAAAAAAAAATGACCTTAAGGACTCACACCACTATTACCTCCCTTGAATACTCCTGCCCTACAGATGAAGGAGGTAGATAAAAAAAACAAGTTCGCTTTTCTACATTTTACAGTATACATTGATTTATCTTTACCAGGTTCTAAATCTACAGCATTTTAGGAAGAGATCCCAGAAAAATGCATGTTGATATAAGATTTCTAGCTAATTCTGCCTCATTTTACACATCATGGGTCTAATCTCCACGGGGTTGTATTTTTGTCTAAATTTTGATAGGTGTGACGCAAACATGAAATTAAAAAAAGTTCAATCTGGTAAATATTCGTTAAAAGTTAATAGCATGCAGATATTGGATCAATGAAGAATTTAAGCATAAATACATGTTGCAAAATCTTTTTTATCTCTATGCCACGAACAAAAACATTACAATGGGACCCTATGGAAAATTAATTGTGGTGTGAGACGTGTAGAGTTTCTAGTAAAACAATGCTAATATAGTTAATTAATAATCGTTTATATAGAGCCGCCCTAGTCAAATGGTAGTTTATAAAGAGCCACTCCAGTCAAATGGTAGTTTATATAGAGCTGTCCCAGTCAAATGGCACGCTTGTGTACTGAACTTTTCAAAAACATATTTTATTTGGACTATTGGTGGTGGTCGATCTAATTATTCTATATACATCATTTATTATTTTATTATTTTCTGTTTTGCTGTCTATATAATAAGGGAAAGAAAAAACGGGACTTTTTATGTTTGCTCAATATATTTTCTTTTGGTTGTATATCGTGCTCGGAGGACAGACTTCGATACACGGGGCCGCCCAGTTTACGTCCCCATCCGAGGACAAGGGTAAGGGAAAGTGTCGTGCCCAAGAACACACCGACGAAACTCAATGGAACCGGTTAGGCTTAAACCCGGGTTCTCCAGTTTCAAGGTACACCGTGCTGTTGACTGTGCCACGCCAGCCCCCATTATAATTTGAATGAATAGACAATTAATAGGACCGGTACATAATGCTCTAGATATCGGAGATTTTCGTTTATAAATGTGTCGTAATATTTTTTAAATGTTGTTTTGTCGGAACATTTAAATATATTTCTTTAAAATACTCTCTATAGTTCAATATTTCTGCATAAGGTTTTCATCAAGAAAGATAAATTATGTAAATAAACAAGCTGACAATATGTAGTTATATCTTCTTCAATTATTTTTTCTTGATAAAATGCTGTGTCCGAAATAATGAAATATAGAGAAATATAGATAATAGTTTATAGAATTATTTAATCGATTCCCGACGGAACATTTAAAACATAAAATAAATATCTTTGTCTATCTACAGAATGGCATCAGTAGAAGCTGGATCGGATGAAATGACAGATTTCTTCTGTCAACCATGTGGTGATGATGACGAACATCTTCCTGCCGAGGGATATTGTACCGACTGTCAGGAATATCTATGTGACTCCTGTTTCAAACATCACTGCAAAGCGAGGGCCTACAAACACCACGTGCTTCAGGGCAAGTCTCAAATGCCTAAGATCAAGGCTTCGTCTACGACGATTGACACATGCACGCAACCATGCGCTCATCATAAAGGTGAGATTATTAGCTTCTACTGCAAGTCACATGACCAGTTAGGATGTCAGCGATGCGTGAAGATTGGTCACGTGGGTTGTAAGGTCAGCAATTTGGCGGACGTATCTGACGGGATTGCGCAAAGCCCGAAATATAACGAATTAATGAAGGAACTAAATGGACTAGAACAGAAGTACGGCCGTACGTTGAGTTTGTCGAAGTCACAGGTGGTAGAAATAGAAACATACCACTCCAAAGGCATACAAGCAATAGAGAACATAGTAACGCAGTTCCGAGATGATGATTTGAAGAGAATGACCGCCATTTCGGACACCAGTAGTACCATGATAGCTGAAATCCAAACACAGACAACTAAACTGAAAGAGTTGCAACGATCGAACCAAAACACTCAACTATTTGTAGAAATGATAAATGCGGCGCATCAAATGACAATGTTGAAAGGCACACTAAGTAAAGTAGAGACAGATAATACAATTAGACGGTACGTGTTTACTAACATAGATCAGTCAAATTCCGAGGAGGGAAATCAGAATGTCCTAGCACAGTTAGTGATGCTACCTGGTTTGCAGAACACCGTAACATCTGTACACGTCGCAGACGTCGAAGTGAGATCATCCACTGACTCTTTTGTCTGTTTTATAACAGGATCATGCCTACTACCCAACAAACAACTCGTCATTGCTGATCATAAGAACAAGATGGTGAAACTAGTGGACATGAAACAAAACAAGGTAACGTCTGAAGTACAACTGACATCTTCCCCGTTTGACGTAATTATGATCGACAACAGTCAAGTAGCCGTGACAGTCTATGGGGAGAAGAAGATCCAGCTCATGTCTACAACTTCATCCTCCTTGTCCAAGGGTCGAGAGATAAAGACAAATGGTCAGTGTAGGGGACTTGTCCACAATGACGGGACACTTATAGTGACGTTTGATAACCCAGGTAAAGTTGAAATGATGGACATGAACGGGGCTGTGTTGAGTAGTCTGAATACAGATTCCAACGGTGCACAACTGTTTGATTGTCCGAAGTTCATAGCGATCAGCCCAGATAAGACGGCCATATACGTGACTGATGACAGAAAGGACACAGTGACGTGTATGGCGATGGACGGTACCGTGAAGGCAGTCTACAAGGATGGTAATCTGAGGAGCCCAACAGGTCTGGCTATAGACAGGACAGGGGCGGTGTATGTATGTGGCTACCGTTCTAATAACGTCCACCGGATTACAGCCGAGTGTATCAAGATACAGATACTACTGGGACAGGAACATGGAGTGACCAATCCATACTCGATCACATACTCCGATATTGAGGACAGGCTGTATGTGGGAGTGGGAGTGTATAGATATGATGACGTTATCAAAGTGTTTCAAGACAAATAAGACAAGTTAAGATTCTATTCATCAATGACCCACGTGACGAATTCAGGTTAATTACAAAGTTGATTAGCCGATTAGTCAATTAATAAATATTCTTATTAATCAGATACTGAATCCTAGAAGAAGGAATACATGCAAATAGAGTTCACTATTTTGGATTCATAAGGATATTTAGCAATTGGCCAACTGCAAAATGTTTGTTATTCAAGGGACATGTCAATTATTATTTTTTAAATCACTAGTTTTTCTTCATAGATTGCGTTTGTTTAATTATTAATATTAATTATTCGACTAGTATAAAGCAGATTGTTTTTGCATATTATTAGCTGTTGATTATATTGTACCAATGATAAACTATGGTAGAAAAGACGAACAAATGAAATCTCAAAATTATATTAGTGATTATAGACAGGCAGGTTTAAAGACAAAATGATAGCCCTACTGGATAATTCGAGACGATAATTTCAGTGCTTCGAGATTGCTATGTGGCCCTTTAAAATACATCTATGCCAGTCGAATGTCGTTTTTTCTGTTACCGAGAAAACGTATACAATTTTCAAACTAAAGAAATTTACGATAATGCCGAATATAGTGGTCTAATAATGAAAAATACCTTCCTGGTTGTTATTCATGAACTATTTAGTTTAAACTTATTTATTTTACATCGATTGTAACGAAAGCTCTATGAACTTATTTGAATCACTATCGATGTCTTCCTGGGTAGAACCAGTACTAAGCAAATGCAGATAAAGTGTCTTGCTCAGGGACACAACGCATATGGCAATGGCGGGGATCGAACCCACGACTTTTCGATCATGGGTCCAATGCTCTACCACTAGACCACAACGCTCCGAACTACAAATAGTAATAGTTCGGAGCGTTGTGGTCTAGTGCATGTTAAATAAAAACTTAACATGTTCTTGAGCATATATACAAATAGCGTTCTTTGTTTAGCAACAACCCCTAACAGTATGTGTCAGTAACTTAACACGTTTAGGTGCAAGTTTCTTGTTATACTTCGCAAACAGCGTTAACGGATGTTTTAAGCTGATATCTGTTTAATCTTGACAGAATGAAATGAAACTTTATCCATATGTTTCGTATCAACAAATAACATGCAACACGCAAGTACCGTAACTCTGCAACTTATTCTGAAAAAGTTTTGCTCCCTTTTTGTACTTACTTGAATTGTGTTGAAATTTGTACTGAAGCTGATATTGGCATATACATTTATTATTCTTATAAAGGGAAGTAATTATTATGGAGATATGTATTGCTAAATTATTTTTGATATATTTTTTAAACATTTCAGAAAATAGTCTTTTAAATAAACTATACATTGTATATATTCTTATATTCATAGAGTATGTTTTACCTAATTAAGGAATGTTGTATCAATATGTTTTGTCGGTATGATTTATATATTTTGTACAATTCGCTTAATTTCTTTTTTTCGCATATTGCTCATAACTATTCCAAAAGCGACAAAATGCTTCATTGCAGGAGGAACGCCACGGACCTATAACATATTAGTTCTGTTCGCATTTTTCTCTCATTTTTCTTCCGCGAACATGGACTATTTCTTTTTATTTTATGGATTATTTTACGAATTTTCAATTAAAACACAGACGCCTTTTTTTACACTCGAAAGGCGCTTCAGAATTGGGCGCGCTACGTGGGCGAGCACTACGGGTACATATGGAGTCTAAAAACACGCATACAGTGTCCCATTCCGTGAATTATGTAAAAACTTACCTTACCGGATGAAGTAACGCCCCATTATGTGTAAACACAGCTGCAGCTTGTTGTTTGACAGGTCACCGTGACATAAATTGACATGTTGCCTTTGTTGGTGGGATTATAAGAATCTTTCATGGGTATCCGGTGCGGTGAAGATAGGGAATTCCAACCCGAGGTATAAGTGTTTTTATCGGAACCGAGGCTCTGCCGAGTTTCCAATTAAAACACTTATACCGAGGGTTGGAATTCCCTATCTGAACCGAATATCCATGATATATTCTTGTTCTTGCATATCAGAGACATGTTGTGCGTTGACGACGCCAGCTACTAAAGTTTTGCATATTTTCCTGCATACCGGATGTTGGCGCTCGTGAATTTTATCTCGACCCTAGGGTGAGATGGAAATTTCTTGCATACCGGACAAGGATATCCGTCATTTTACCGGGGCTAGATCTATCCATCTCACCCTAGGGTCGAGATAAAATTCACGCGCGCCAACATCCGGTATGCCGGAAAACATGCAAAACGTTAGTAGCTGGCAGCTTCAACGCACAACATGTCTCTGATATGCAAGAAAAAGAATCTATCATGGGTATTCGGTTCAGATAGGGAATTCCAACCCTCGGTATAAGTGTTTTAATCGGAACCTCGGCAGAGCCTCGGTTCCGATAAAAACACGTATACCTCGGGTTGGAATTCCCTATCTTCACCGGATACATGAAAGATTCTTATAATCTAGCCCCTGTAAAATGACGGATATCCTTGTCCGGTATGCAAGAATACTCTATCTGCTGCTAGAGGTCAATTTTCAAGGTATTTATTTGTCATTAAAATGTGTTTGTGGTGTGTACTGAATAATTTCATATTAGATCGATAGCAAGTTCATATCACTATGTGTGTTTTTCGGTGTACTCCGATCTTTCTTGCTGGGTGTACTTTATACTGTATAACTTTGTCATGCAATAAAACAGTTACTAGTAGAAATGGATATATCAATGTTCCTCGCACTCCCACCCCACCCAAAGTAAGGTAGGTGTGTGGATGGGATAATGTAGCTTGCATTCCGACAAGGAGGGGGTAAGGAAACTAGAAACCCTCTCCATCCCCACCCCTCAGATGCACGGTTTTAGCGTTGTCTCTATATCATTATGTTATCCCATTTTCTCGCACAATCGTGAATACAAAACCCGATAAAACAACCATTGAAACAATGTAAACTTTGGTCTGAAATCGGTCGGATTCATAAATATTTATGTAGACTTTTGAGGCAAGAAAATGATTTTGCATTTACATTTATTTACATTTATTTACATTTATTTACATATAGTTACATTTACTACTCTGTTGAGAAACAAACGCGGAAAATTTCGAAAATAAACTTCATTTTAAAAGTTGTTAAGGAGGTGGAGCTACTTTTAACTCTTGCATCCAGTGTGTCTCAAAAGGAATGGCAATTCCATAGGCTGGAAATATGGTAATATTTGGCCTTTCCGTCCGTCCGTCCGTCCATCCATCCGTCCGTGCGTTACTTGTTGGATTTTGACGAAACTTTGTACGAAGCATCAGTATGTGCATATAAAATTTTAAAAGATCAATGGCGCCGTGACCCAATAACGAAAATCCTTGTCAGCACTGTCCACTCCCCCAGAAGCAAATCTCATCACTTCATGAGTTGACTCATTTGGTAAGAGAATGCTGCCATTTCATTTTGAGGTCAGTAGGTCAAAGGTCATGCTCACCTTTACCTGATAATGTAAAATGTTAACTGTAAGTCCACTTTCCCTAAAGCCTATAGGTTTGCACCCTGTCCGTCCGTCCGTCCGTCGGGGGGGGATATGTTTGCACCCTGTCCGTCCGTCCGTCCTTCCGGAATGCTTGTCCGGGCCATATTTTCAATACTATCAGACTTTGAGATACCAAACTTGGTATGTGGATACATCTTGGGATATCGGTGTTTCGCGTACCAAAATAAGGTCATTGTGACCTTGACCTGTGACCTCTGTCATATAAAATGCTTGTCCGGACCGTATTTTCAATACTATAACACTTAGAGATACCAACTTGGTATGTGGATACATCTTGGGATAGCTGTGTGTCGCGTACCAAAATAAGGTCACTATGACCTTGACCTTGACATGTGACCTCTGTCATAGAAAATGCTTGTCCGGACCGTATTTTCAATACTATAACACTTAGAGGTACCAAACTTGGTATGTGAATACATCTTGGGAGAGCGGTGTGTCGCGTACCAAAATAAGGTCATTGTGACCTTGACCTGTGCCTCTATCATAGAGAATGGTTGTCCGGACCGTATTTTCAATACTATACAGTAGGGGCGCAGCTGAATCATTTCACGTGCCTGGACCGCATAACTCAAACATAAATAATTGGGGTTGGAGGCAACGTAGTTCCCATTTTGCGAGCACGTGCAGATGCGCGGATTTTATAGTACTCTTTTAAAAAACCCTAGTTTAAAGCTTAGACTAGATGACAGAGAAAACAAATCATATCAGAAGTAAATTATTATGTCGCAGATTCACCAAACAATCGTGATGACAGGTTTTATAGAGATATCATAGTCGAAAATCGCGGTACAAATGCGAAGATCGAAAAAAAAAATTTTTGTCTTCTTCGAAATTGCCAATGTTTCAAAACGGTAACAAAAATTGTATATTCTTAAATATTGTTGAAATTGTCCGGAGTCGAAGATCATTACCAGTTCTACCTTTTCTGAAAATTTCTTATTTTTTCGTGAATATACATTTTTCGTGACCGTTTTGAAAGTTGGTACCTGCATTTCACTCTTTCAAAGCCTATTCAAAATGGCGGCGACACAGAAAAACACCCAGCCCAGGGCCAGTAAACCCCACTTCTCCCTGGACAAATTAACATATCATAATGTCACACAGTCACTGAAACTAAATTGTGAATTGAACTGAACGGGTGTATCCGAAGAATGTGCTAAAAATAGCTCACACACATTCAAAGGTCAAATTATGCTGATGCGTGTATACACACATAGGAGTGAAATTAAATCGTTAGGTCGAAACAGTGTTACAATCACGATCGTATATAATTCCAAGTTTTGCATGAGTGCGTAATTTACAAACTACAAACAAATAGATCTATGACAGTAGACTATGTCGGAGAATTAAAAATGAAAGTGTAACACACCGTCACCAAGCAAATGCCTGAAATGGGTCATGGCATGGATTGTCTGTACTGTCTAGCCTATGTAAGTAAATACACTTTTAATTACTGTATGACAAGTGTTTAACGTTGAAACATATAAAATAGTGGTGGTTCGTATATATAATTCTGATCATTTTTTAGAACACATGAGTGATGAATGATTGATGAAAAAATACTATTTGTTCATGAATGCCACCTGTGACTGTGTTTGTGACTTACATTTTGGACAGTATCCATCTTCCATCTTCTGGAAAGCACCACATTCAATTCCAGTTGTGTTTTAAGTAAAATATTATGGAAAGCTGGCATTGATAGCATTGAGAAAGTTGGACAGATCGAGTTATTAATATTAAAAACAAATTAAACAATATCATATCTATATGACTTGTTTTTTACAGGTCTGCTAAGTTAGAGGCAGTGTGCAGTGTTACCACAGCCAGATTCAAGTCAAGTTTCCCAGTCTCACAGTATAACTACATCAAGAGCCTTGTATAAGCCAGTGTGTAGGTAATTGCAGCTTCAAAAATCTATGAATTTATCAATGTATGTTCTTTGCAAAATATGTGGCATTGTGCGTCTCAGACTTTTTATACTAAATATAAAAATGGTGTTTTACAGCACATCGTGTATATAAATAGGTCATACTGTGCTTAGTACGAAATAAACACAATAAAAAGGTCCTTGTATTACATCTAAAATATTAAACTTAACCAAGACCCTGACTTAACATAATGTGCTGGCATGGCCCAGCAATAGCACGGTGGACGATAGCAATCTGGAGCTTCCGAGTTCAAGTCACACATGCACCATTTAGTTTCGTCTGTGTTTTCGGGCAATACACCTTCCCTCAGCCTTGTTTGTTCTCAGCCTCGTTTGTTGGATTGGGATTGAAACTGGGGAGTCTATCCTCCGAGCACGATAAGCAGCCATAGAATATATTCATTAGTAAGAGTAAGACAGGTTCTCGAATTCCTATGTGTCATTTGGGGCGGCTCTAAATAAGGTATACCGGTAATGTGTTGATTAGCAGAAAACGATTATTTTTAATTTATCGTACATGTAAAAAAAGTTCTATTTACATATTTCAATTCTACAACTTGTTAACTATTTAAGTTGAAACGAAATCTGATTACGGTAAACGAAATCTGATTACGGTAAACAAAATATGTATCTTTTTTAATTTTCCTACGTGCCCTTCACCTGTTTCAAGGGCGGCTCTAAATGACATATAATGTGTTGTTGAACCAACTTAGGCCAGAGTTTTTTTGTTTTTTCAGTTCTTAGACACTCCGACCCTTTTTTATGAATAACAAAAAAAAACTCAACAGTTTTTTTTTAAACACGAAAAACTGCTAAGAAAAGTAACCGGCAATACCCGTATTTTGGTCCCATATTTCAAACCACCATTGATCATGTTTAAAAATTAAAGTAAAATTAGAACGTCATGTTATATAGTTTTTTCTGGTCGATGTTCCCACCATGTTCTGTTCAATTTATATTCTTATAAAAAAGGTCACTTTTTATTCATCTGTTGCAACTCACCAACTTGTTACCTATTTAAGTTGAAACAGAAATATCATATGTATGGTTAACCAGAATCTGTATCATTTTAATTTTCAGAGCCTGAAGTCCTGAGACGCTGGGAGTTGGCTGAAAAATGTTACTGAAGTCACAATATATATGGGAGGATTTTATTGAAACAAGTGTCTAGTCACATATGTAATAACTTTTTACAACATTAACAACAGAATCAGAAATACTTAAACGAACAAGAATAGTATAACACGATGGTGTACAATATTTATTTTTATGAATCATGAATCAGCAATACCTCATACGGACAGTACTAGCATCAACTTCAAGAAAAATATGTCTAGTAACACAGGATCACCAGTTCAGCCAGCACAATATCATATCAACATGCATGTCTGACTGTTGACAGGGGTGGATCGATGGCGACATTAACTGGACAGTTCATTGGAGTGGCTCAAAATAAGGGCTAATACGAAAATATAAATGTGTTTCTGTTAATCTGACCGGCCATGCCCAATTTCTTTATTGGATTAAAATGATGTTTTCTGAATTTTATTGGATTATATAAAAGTTTGTGGAATAACAGATGGCAGGAGGTGTATATTACTGGTTCTACCCAGAAGAAAAGTGGGTGGTCTGCCTCCACCAAAAAAAAAAACAACAGATACATGTATATATATATCCCCACATATGTTGAAAATGACCTTCACCATATAAACAATACAGGCTGAGAGGTGCGCATATTAAAGGGACATGCAGCAATCTTTTTTTTTTAACTCCAAAATGTTATAACTCATAATTTAAGTATATGCAAGCGGGTGTAAAGTGAAAATAAATTAATGATTAATCAATCGAGGTGCTAATTTTAATGCTTGATAAAAACTTCAAAAATGCTGTGTGTCCCTTTAATACATAAAAACAATTATTGTATGATGCAATTTAATTTGTTATGTAATACCCATTATATTTGGGATGTTTTGATGTAAATATTTGAAATAAATCAATTTGATACCTGACTTGTTACATATTTTTTACTTAGTCATGAAAGATAATATTTAAGACCTTAATATGTACCTTAAATGTTTATTGTTTACCATCGAATGGTGAGGCGGCATCTGTGCGTCTATATCCTTCCACAGTTTTTAACCAATTGTTTCCAAACTTTACATGAACTTTATCTATGATGTCTGGAGGAGCATATCGATTTTGCATCAAAATAAACTTTATTTATGAATATATATTCTTGCATTGTACAATTTTCCACGGATTGTTTTCAGTGCGGTCATTCCAGTCCCATGGACATATTGAGTTATGGATATGTTCGGTTGCCTTTTTTATATTTGTATACATTCTCATTTTCACCTCTCACCGCTGCAGGTTCAATTCCCACTGGCAGCTCAACTTGTAGGTGAGAACGTGTCGATTCTTACAGATAGCAGAAAGTATACAGTACTGGTTCTACCCAGGAAATATGGCCTAAAATGTTGAATAAGTATTACGACTGTGTTTCTGTCTGATAAAAAATTCATCTTAGGTTTCAACCGACAAATGGTCTATATTTAAACTAATACAAGTAAGATCCCCTCAAACCCTTTTATGTGTGGGTGATATATTCCACGGTTGATTCATGATACTAGCATGGGACAGCTACAGTACATATGACAGTGCCGAGTGCAGTTGCGGATGAATTGAAATGAATGTTTAACGGCTCATCAACACAGTACAGATTATTTAGAGCCGCCCCAGAGAGAGGGGAAGGATACATAGGAATCCGGTAACCGTGCCCTACTCTTATTATCGAATAGATTCCTATGGTTCTTTAACATGCTCGGATAATAGACCTATACGCGGGACCGCCCGGTTTACGTCCCCATCCGACGGACGAGGCTAAGGGAAAGTGTCTTGCCCAAGAACACACCGACAAAACTCAGTGGCACCACCTCCGGTTACAAATCTGCTGCGCTACTGACTGCGCCAAGTTGCGGATGACAATTAGACACTGGACAGTCTAGTCAAAAACACAGCAACAAATATATTATCTGAATATGTTTAAAAATGTATGCTTGCAAGAGCTTTCAAAACAGACTTTCATGATTTTAGTTGGGGTGGGAAGGGGATGGGGCGCATCCTTTTAAATCTCAGCTCAGATGCCCTCCCCCCTCCTTCTCTCCACCCCAACTCCCATCTTGAACAGTAGCGATTGTTACGTACACTTTCCACATATGAGAGGGTGCCCAATACTACCGGCTCCGTCGAATACGCGCCTGCAGTTCTTGCGAGGACAGTTGAGTCAATGAGTCAAAATTACAGTTGAGTCAAACAATTCGTATTTTCGTGTACTTTTGCTAAAGAAATAACATGCTTTTCGTGACATGCAGCAAAATTCATGTAATATGTGAGCTAAAACAACAATTCAAGTATCTTCTCGTATTTTATTTAACAAAAAACACACGGTTGTTGTCATTTTAAACGTATTCTAAAAATGGCATCTTTTAGAGTTATCGCCCCTCGCTTCGACATTTAACAAGGCGGGTCTGCATTTATCACGCAGTAAAGCTTTTTTAAAAAAAGTCGGTACAGCCGAAAATCACGAAACTTAAAGCGGAAATGAAATTTCATGATCAAAAATTGTCACAATCTTCCAAATTATGTGTTTTAAAAAATCCAAAATGGCGGACATTTTTTTTTTTTTTTTGACGTTGCCGAAAGATGACGTACTACTTTTCGTTGCCATGCGTTACCAAATATTTAATAGATGTAGGAAAATATCAAGGCTGCTCCCCTACTGATAAAACTTAGAGACACCAAACCATCATAGAAAATGTCTGGAAAATGTTTGTCTGAGCCGGTGGGGGACTATGGATTGCCCTGCAATTCTTGATGCTTGTTCCTCTTCACCTAAAGCAAATTTCATGAAACGTCATTGGTGGACTGCCAGTGGAAAAAGGATGATCCTTCTGTTTTTTAGGTCAAAGTTAAAGTTCCCTGCTGACAAAAACGTACCATATGAGTATCCACTATCAAACATGTCTTAACGAGGTTGAGCAGTGGGGGTAGACATCTGGTTTATAAATATTACAACACACGTTATAATATTAATGGTATACTATATGTATATGTCTTGCACAATGTTGAATCCAGTAAAACAAGTGGTTTTGTTCACCGATACTATCGCCTGTGAACCAAGCCACTTGTTGTTAATTACAGGATTCAACATTGTGCAAGAAATATATTCCGATCATCCATTTTTTAAAATTCATAAAACGTGTTTTAAAACAAACAAAACATGTTATTTAATTGATGAATAAAGACTTATTCAAATTTTCTCTGAAGCAATTTTCGCAGAATATAGTAGTTTTCAACTGCTGAAAACAAATATTGTAATTTTTTCCTGAAAAAAAACCAGATCTCTGAATATAGTATTTATCGTCGTAATATATTTTCAGGAAATTGAATTGGGTTTTAAGGCGCACCAACACACGAAAGGTTATATGGCGCCTAACAGGCATGAACATGCCAGGCTCATCCTCCATGTACATCGAGATAATATATGGAGAATGGGCCTAGGACCTTCTCACCCTGAACATTACAGCAACTCTGCAGTTCAGGGTGAGAAGGTCCTAGGCCCATTCTCCATATTTTATCTCGATGTACACGGAGGATGAGCCTGACATGTTCATGCCTGTTAGGAAAAGAAAATGTTTAATATGTTTGTTTTTAACAATACTTTTATTTTTTATTTACTTTTTTATTGTGATTTACATCGATACTAAAAATATTTAGGTATAACAAACTATATATGCCTTAAAGAATATTTACATAAAGATAACAGATCCGCACCTTTTGGATTCTCGCGTACAGTGTTTCACATGACACACTATATAATGTCTGTTACTCGTCAGTCGTGTATTTATACTTGGTTAAAGGGACACACGCCAATCTTGCTATCTTTAAAACTCGAGTCACCCGCTCAGTTTTAAATGAACAGTTAAAAGAATACAGTTAAAAAGAATGGTGGTTTAGGGGTCCGACTTAAAATTGACAAATAAAAATGATATTTTCTATTCTAAAGGGTCTAAACATAATGAATGAGCCTAAAAATGATCACTTATTTGCAAAGAAACTCATTCTGCACAGTACTATGTGCTATCCTAGGTGACGCACCAGGGTTAATGTCAGCATTTTACTTCAGATTCCGTCATAGCTATAGTGTATGCAACATTTAGACATTAGCAAAATGGTTCTAACATCATATTTTGATTGATATAAGTGTGTTATCATGAATTGGAACATTTTTGTACTTTAAGATGTTTCTTGAAAAATCCTGATGTACCCCTTTAACTATTAATGGGAATTACTTGAAGTGTACAAGAAATATGTTCGACCAATGTACTTTCTGAATACTATTACTTTAACAAAGATCCATTATTGTGTTTTGTCATAATCACAGTTTATAGATAAGAGGTGTATACATCTGACCATTGTCAATTTCGCCGATAATTTCATTTTGTAGTACGATTTTATCACGTGACCGTGTTTGATGGATATTCTTACGCCATAGGGATGGCTGGGTTATTGCACGTTTGGTAAATATCGGATGAAAAACGGAGGCGCTAGTGTTTTTTCGTTAATTCAAGGGCAATAACTCCGGTGTTATTAGTCAGATCTGGCTGGTTTTCAAACTCGTCTGAGCTTTCATTATTATTAATAATCTGGTAAAGTTTGGTAAAGATCAGATGCAAAATGGAGTCGCTAGAGTGTTGACAAGACAAAATATAGCATTCTTTTTGTTAATTCAACGGCAATAACTCCGGTGTTACTGGTCCGATCTTGCTGGCTTCAAACTAGTCCGAGCTTTCATTAATATTAATACTCTGGTAAAGTTTGGTAAAGATCGGATGAAAAATGGAGGCAACAGAGTGTTGACAAGACAAAATATAGCAATTTTCTTTAATTCAAGGGCAATAATCCCGGTGTTACTGGTCCGATCTGGCTGGTTTTCGAACTCGTCCGAGCTTGCATTGATATTAATAACCTGGAACAATTTGGTAAAGATCGGAAGAAAAATGAAGGTGCTCGAGTGTTGACTCAAACAGTTATCGGACTACGGACGGACGACAGACAAAAGACCATGGCATAAGCCCTACTGGCCAGTAGAGCTAAAAAAAATAACTGGATGAAGTGAGTTAAACAAAATATATTGTCATGTGTCCCTTAACAAACTCCGGTATTGGGCAATCGCGGATACCGATTTGACAACAAAACACATGTTTATTATTATTTTGTATTTCATATGTAAGGATACATTTAGAGAAATGTATTACTAGCAATGATGTATTACATATGAGTAGATCCTGTACACATTTTTTGCCTAATTATTTTGAGCGTTTTGTGCTGAAGTACGGCTTTTACCCTCAACCACGTAAAAGCCGTACCGTACATTTTTATTTCGGTATTATCCGGTATTATCCGTACCACGCACATGCTATTTCCGTTATATTCGTAATGTACGGTACCTCAACCACCCATGATGGTATGCTGAAAAAGCTGAATTCTGGACTGGTACTATATTGTTCCACTTAGGATAGATCACCGTGAGCACCTCACACAGTGGGATGGGAAGCTGTTTGAAACGGTAATTAAAAACATTTCTTTACAATCACTTTTATAAAAGGTAGTTCGTGATCTACCCTAGTAGATGAAAATGAGCCATATATGAGCGCAAGTCAGCAGTCAGATGTATACGTGTATGAAGTTTGAAGGGTACAGTGACGTCGATAACTTAACAAGAGGCCCAAGAGGGCCTGTAGACGCTCTAATTGCATGATGTGATTCAAAAACATAAACATGATAGAGGTCAACCCAAGAAACATGTTTCCTATATATAACTTTATGTAAACTTTGGGTTATCGTGGCGGCCATTTTGAATAATAATGAAAAACACAAACTTGATAGAGGCCAACAACAGGGTCGATGTGGCGGCCATTTTGATTATTTGACGATAACGAAAAACACAAACTTAATAGAGGCTAACCCAAGGAACATGTATATGATATTTCACAAGAATGAAATAAGTGGTTTCCGAGGAGATGTCGTTTGAAATTTATTTAAATTTGACCTAGTTTTAGCTATGGCGGCCATCTTGGACGACTGGCGGCCGCAAAAAACACAAATCTGAGAGGGACTATCCCAAATATCATTGTGCTTAAGTTTCATCAAAATCTTCCAGGTGGTTTCAGAGAACATGTAATTTTTAACCTTTTCGTATATAACTCTAATGTAAACTTTAGGTCGCCGCCACGGCCATTTTGATTATTTGACAATAACAAAAAACACAAACTTGATAGAGGCTAACCCAAGGAACATGTAAGTTTCATCAAAATCCTTCAAGAGGTTCCAGAGAAGATGTCATTTTTAACCTTTTCCTATATAACTCTATGTGAACGTTGAGTCGCCGTGGCGGCCATTTTGATTATTCGACGATAACGAAAAACACAAGCTTGATAGAGGCCAACCCAAGGAACATGTAAATGATTTTTCACAAGAATGGAATAAGTGGTTTCGGAGGAAATGTCGTTTGAAATTTACTTAAATTTGACCTAGTTTTAGCCATGGCGTCCATTTTGGATGACTGGCGGCCGCAAAAAAACACAAATGTGAGATGAACGATCCCAAATATAATTGTGAATAAGTTTCATCAAAATCCTTCAGGCGGTTTCAGAGAAGATGTCATTTTTAACATTTTCCTATATAACTCTATGTAAACTTTGAGTCGCCGTGGAGGCCATTTTGATTATTCGTCGAAACGAAAAACACAAGCTTGATAGAGGCCAACCCAAGGAACATGTATATGATATTTCACAAGAATGGAATAAGTGGTTTCGGAGGAGATGTCGTTTGAAATTTACTTAAATTTTACCTAGTTTTAGCCATGGCGGCCATCTTGGATGACTGGCGGCCTCAAAAAACACAAATCTCAGAGGGACTATCCCAAATATCATTGTGCTTAAGTTTCATCAAAATCTTTCAGGCGGTTTCAGAGAAGATGCAATTTTTAACCTTTTCGTATATAACTCTCTCATGCTGTCCAAATGTCGTTTGAAATTTCCTTAAATTTGACCTAGTTTTAGCCATGGCGGCCATCTTGGATGACTGGCGGCCGCGAAAAACACAAATCTGAGAGAGGCCCTCCCAAGTAACATTGTGATGAAGTTTCATCAAAATCCTTCAAGCGGTTTCAGAGGAGATGTCGATAAAAATTGCTTACAGACAGACAGACGGACGACGGACGAAAAGTGATCGCGTAAGCCCGCTTGGTCTTTGGCCAGTAGAGCTAAAAACGGAGCTAATGACAAACCTTAACCAAAACCTAAATCCATGAAATGTAAAAGTAGACCAAAGTCGGAATGTCTAGTAATCATCTATATGTACAGGTGTACACTGTTTGCCCCCTCCTGAATATCGTGGTTTCCTATATCAACAGTTTCTCTTGGCATTGCCATGTGTCGTCCAGATTGCCGATACAGTGTGTCTGTTAGTCATTAAAGAATAACCAGCATATACTTACAAGATATTATTTTCGATTCATTTAATAGAGCATATACTTAACAAAAATGACATATTCGAATCATTTAACAGTTTAAATATGTACACATAAAAATGGACGAGACAGATACTCAAGACCTTTAATTATAACACAGCACCTGGACAACAATTTAATAGTATTTATCAACCTATCACAACAATGTATGGTAAACATGACATCATCCAAAAACACAGTTTATGAAAACATAGCAGAACTAGCACTGTCACAATATACACGTTATACACACGTTTCAATGTTGACAACATAACTATCTATCTGATATGGCATGAAATCTTTGAACCAAAACTAGAAAATGTGTCCATGGGACACGGATGCCCGCTTTAGCACAGTCAGTCACATAAAAAAATCAATAAAAGTGTAAGAAGGTCAAGGCCATTCTCACTGACCTACTTTTAGAAGTAACATCCTGCTGTCATATAAAATAAATTTAGTATGTATGAAGTTTGAAAGCTGTATGGCTGTTACTTTGTGAGGAATCATGTAAATTGTTATAACAGAATATGAAAAGTAGGACAAGGTAAATTTACAAAGTGGGTACGGTAGTTCAAAGTCATTAAAACTGAACTTTTTTTGTAGGAACAAACTGCTGTAATACAGATGTAAGTGTTTGTGAAGGTGAACATTATATCGTATTTGGTATTTGAGTACTGTAATACAACAAACGTGAATGTAAAATGTTAATGTAAATTAACAAATAGCAAAACTTAGGTGAAGGTCATCCATATTGAAATACCTTTGTTGGGACCATACTGTTGCCATATAGATGCAGACATGTGTGAAATCTGACAGCTCTACGGCTTCCGGTGTCTGAGATATGAAACTTGCGAAAGACTTGCATAAAAACTTTTTTGAGGGACGGTCAAACATATGATTGGACATACCGTCAGACGGACAAGGGTAACACTATATGACCACTCCACTTTCATGGCAGCTCGGTGCTTGTCATAGCCAGCCCAGAACCCTAAAGCCCTCCATCTTTATATAAGCTAAAAGGACAAGGATAGTGGAGTGCTGAGTGAGCCAATGAGGTCGAATATTTACATACAGGAATGAGATATTTCATATCGTTACTCGCTTATGGTGTAGGATCGGGGTTTAAACTACTGATGTAGGTGCACCTGTAAAAAATTGTAGGTGCACCTATAAAAAGTGTAGGTGCACCTATATATTTTATTGGTACACCTGTAAAAATGTAGGTGCACCCATAAAATTGTAGGTGCAACCATCCATAAAATATATAGGTGCACCTGCACTTTTTATAGGTGCACCTATACTTTTTATAGGTGCACCTACAATTTTACAGATGCACCTACACTTTCTTTTTGACCGCCCATAAGTAGAGGTTATAATAGCGTAAATGAGTCTCCATTGCCCTTCCATAGTAAAGTTAGAATGTTGACAACCTGTTAAAAACTCAAACCTCGTTAAAATTCTGGGGAACTTACTTTATCATGCAAATAAACATGTCTGCTATTAAACATCAACAAGGAAATAGGGGGTTTAATACCTTCTAAGAAACATTTCTTCAGTTGTATAGTAACACCGGGTCAAAGGTCAACACAATTTTTACCCCTTGCAATTTCATACCCTGTCTACTTTCACTTCTCAAATTTATATAAAAAACTGTCAAAAACATGATGAGCTGCATTTTCAAATATCAACAACATGTCCAGAATACAGTTATAGCCAAAAAATAACAGGAACCAGCACTAAAAAAAGTTTTTAAAGAAAAAAAGATTAGCACTCTTTAATACAGAACTACTTTCGACTGCACCAGGCGAGCACATCCTGTTGATTTAGTGTAATTAGACCTAGACGTACGCACAAAAGTATCGGTGTACCTATACGTTTTTCATTTGAAATGACCAATCAGATTGCCATTTACAAAATGGATATGATCATATATACTGCTGTATGGGTGGTGTCGCGTGAAGATTCCACGTTATGTGAGAAGGGTAAATTATCTGCTTTCACTGTCGATGTATTATAATTGCAAATATTATTGGATGTGCAAGCCTAAAAATTGTTGATAAAATGTAAACAAATAAAAAAAAATTAATGAATTAAACATAAAAAGGGTATTATTTACCCATTGTTATGGTATATATAAGACAATGCGCGAACATGTAAAGGAGTGGGAAGAAATGAGATAACTCGACATCAAATAAATAAGAGAGAGAGAGAGAGAGAGAGAGAGAGAGAGAGAGAGAATGGTTTGAAATATACAAAACGCGTGTGTGTATGCGCGTGCGTATGTGTGTGATTCTACGGTGTAATGTGTATATACATACTGTCCACTTGTAACAGATATAGTGCTGCGACACTGGAATACCACGCCATAGTACATGATAATCCACCCAGTGATATCTTCTGACACTGGTTATGTGTGCACTTTAAAACAAAATCACACAACATTATCACAATATAAATTCCAACATCCAAAAGGCGTGTGCTAGAAGGTAATCCCTTATTTTACATTTAAAATGCGACTAACTCTACACAACCTTTATCAAATTAGCATAACAACCGTTTTCACTTGATTTATGACAGGTGTTGTAAAGCATTTCCATCCTTTAAACCATCGTTAGGGTGATTCCGAGCCAGGCCCTTCCTCACCTCAAAGTTCCATCCCAGTTGTACACGAGGTTTTGTACACATCTTGACACGAGCTTTCATTGTTTATAACAGGTGTTCTAAACACATCCGCTTACACCTATGGACATACGCCACCTCCAGAGGTGCTGCCTGTTTGGACCCTCCCTCATACAAAACTACAATCCTATGAGTACCTTAAAACTTGACACGAGATATATTGAGGTGATATATTGCACCCGTCTTGACACGATATTTCTGGATTTATGACAGGTGAAAACATACACTTTAATCACCGTCAAGGTGATGCCTATTAGGCCCTCGCATTTAAACACAATATCATAATGTATTTGAATGCTTGTACAAAAAGATCAACGTTTTTAAACATTGTAATTAATGTACACAGTCAACATCTCAACCCGAGTCTAAAGAGCTAGTTTAGAAATTAAATAAAAGATTAAGAACAGTTGACGGTTGATTGTTGGTTGTCAGTTGTCAGTTGAATAATGTTCTACGTCATTGTCAGCACATTTTAGAGTATATATGAGGGTCGATATTTTAGTTGTTGATGCAGATCCATCCACTTTATCCTGGGCAGAACCAGTACTCTTTACTTCCCGAATCCGTAAGAATCAATAGTTGAGGAGTTCTGTGGCGAAGTTCAATATAATTTTTACTTACCATTTCATTTCAATATCACACTTAATTCATAATGAATATATCGGGGGTCCTATACCACCCGCGCCCTCACTCGCTCACATAGAAACGCCTAACTTACTCATGGACTATACACACAAGAGAGACGCACGCACACATCATTTGCTTACTTACGTTTACATTTAATAAATGGATACAATAACCACATCAGTGTATATAGGATGATGAATAATATGTACAAAACCAGTAGTTTTTTCTCATCGATTACAAAAAAGAAACCGGTAGATGGATGAAACCGATGCGAATGCCAATTTATGAAATAAAATGTGATAGTTATAAGATGAACCTTAGGTTGTTTTATAATGACAACAATATACTGACTTTTATATTCACTTTTGGAGACGACTGACTAATGTTTTAGTTTTTTAGCTTACTTAATTGCACGTTTAGTATCCGTAGTATTAGGAAGGGCATACAGCTTCTCTTCTTTCTTTAGTTATTGCAGGCGAATAAATCAATCAATAAACAAACCATTTAGATAGGTCTTTTGAGGATAATGATAAATATTATTATTATTATTATTATTATTATTGACTGACATTATATTTGGCAACACATCTGTCTATTATCGTGTTCATTTGTTCAATACTTTATTTACTTCACTATCGATGTCTATAAAGTAAATGATGCCCTGCGTTATATTTGATCGCTTAAATACCCGATTTCGAGCTGGTAAACATGAAGTTACAAATACAGACACGCCTAAAAAGAGGAATTCGATTTAAATACAGAGTCAGTAGCTTTAAGATTAGAAAATATCAGTATTTGTCTATTTAAAGTCGGACCGCTAGACCGCCATAAAAAGCCTGATCTACATCATTTAAGCTTGACTTTCAGCATATAAAACTTAGTTCTGGACAGGTCGGCCCGGTGTTAGTATAGTATGGCTGGGAGGGGTAACACGCCATGTGTCGATGGCGTGGTATTTCAGTACGGCAGCACTATGAAGCTGAACATTGACAATTTGTAAGAATAATTATATCACCTTTTCAACAACATATGATTTCAACTGTCAGAATTTGCAGCAAATATGCAGTTACGCTATCAAGAATGCTCTAGGTGAACTCGGCCTAAAAAAAATTCTTGATGTACACCGAGAGTGAATCTGGAGTGCTCTCTCTCCTTATGTCGCCATTTGAATTTGTTATGCTTTAGTGCGTTAAACCACATTCTATTCAATTACAAATATTTCACCGTTCTACGATTGGTATTATCTATAGTGATATCATGGCTTAGAATAGGGACTATCAATAGGACAGTCTATATTGTGAATACAAGCCCAGTAATCGACGTCATCAGCAGGTGCACGAGATGATCATCCGTAACGAAGATTGATCTCGACTCGGTAAGTAAACACACGCATTTCAGCTCTAATTCTCAGTCCATAAAGATATAATTGTGCCTAAAGTATCGCAATCAATGGTAAAAAGACTCGGTTAATGTTCACTTCTGCTAATACTTAGCGATTTGAGAGCAGAATCAAAGAAAGTTAAAAATGAAAAAACTCCGCTGAAAATCATCTCGCTAAAATATCTTTCTTTGATTCTGCTCTGGTGCTGGGCTTGGAATATGCTCTATATCTCATCTCGTATCATTAACAATATTAGGAGTACACCTGCATGCTGTTTTTGGTCATATAATATTCTTACTTGAACATTTAAGGAATGGAACCCTTTTCCTGTTAATATAGTCTTGCTCATTGTTGGTTGGAGCCAATATCCTAATGAATGTCCCGTCAATCACACTCAGCACATTTGGAAAACCTGTCAAAATATCTTTATTCTTTATTAATGGTCAGTTGATTTATTATAAATTAAAATATTGTGTTGTCAAGATTACGCCAAGCTGGAGCAGGCGCAAATCAAGGATATGACAATGGGACTAATTTGTCTTTTGAATCCTTGTTTAGCAATCGTTGCTTCATGTTCACTCGGAAATTTGATGAACTGTTGGGTGAACCTGCAAAGTGCTGAAGCAACACGCTTCACACATCTGCTGACAGTTGGTTGTGACAGACCAAGACTGTCGCCGATCAGCCGCATGTGAGCACCAGTAGCAAAATACCTCAAAGCTGCTAAAACTTGCTGCGTTGGAGATAAGCAAGACTTCGTCCAGTCGGAAATTCAATGAACGCTGTCAAAAGATTTATGAGAAAAATAATCGTGTCTCGCCTAAATCTGAACCTTTGAAACAAGTATACATCATCAAATTCATGTAGATCAACTCACAATCAAGCCCGACGTAGTTTTCGCAATCGCATTCTGCGCCTACGACGAATATTCGCCATTTTTGAGGGATAGGATAAAGTTGCTAGTGAGGACACTCAAATATTTGAATAAAAACTCAAAGTTTTAGTTGAGATATTTCTTAAATATATTTTGTGAATACCATTTGAGGGAAATCTCAATTAACTTGAGGTAACACTCAAATTTGAGGTTGAGTAAGGACTTAAGATTGTTTGTGAATTCGGATCCCGGTCAAGGATTGAACCCACGAAATCCCGCGGACGCTCTACCACTAAGCCACGCCGCGGTTTATTAAAGTCAATAATACACAGTCACGAATGTAAGATTCTGTTTATCAATTAACACTCTTACGACGTGATAGTTTTCACTTTAACATGTTTAATGTTGTCAATTTACCTTATATAAGGCGGCAATTTGTAAGAGAAATCATGACGTTTTTTTTGTTGTTGTTTACAATGACATCGCTACATTACGCGGTTGTAAATTTGCGTTCGCCCTACAAATAATGCGACAACTTAAACCAAATTTAACGTTACTAACATGAATTTTATGAAAGTAAGATTTCAAACAAACACAGTGATTCGGTCCTCATTTGCATCATTCGCAACATCTCGTACAATTCTTCGCAGCATTACTCGAATGTATTGGCACGTCATCGCGCCTTAGATTCCCGCCATAACAAATTTGCATTCAAAATCAAAGTTATCATCCAAATTTTGCAATGTCATTCAGCCGATTGCTCCATCAATAGTTTATTTACATGAAAGCAGTGATAAAACCTTCATCTGCATTGTAAAAAACAAACAGTCAACGCAAATTATACATCAACACGTGTGGCTAACGGTCATATTGTTTACCTAGCAACAGTGCACTATTTTCTGTGCAGTTGCTTTTCGGCTAACAAAATGTCAAAATTTTGAACATACCGAAGCTCGATATACACAGGAGGCGGGATCCCGAAGAATGACGGGATTGGCAGAGTTTTCACGATTGCATTTGCATCTGTAATACACCGGTGTATTACGAGAAATAAGTCATGGCTTTATTCACTCCAAAAAGCCATGTTATGTGATAAAAAGTGTTTAAACCACTATGAACAAAGAAACCTCTAAAATAGCAAATTGGTAACGTAAATTTTCTGGTAGTAATAGTTGAAAAAATATTGTCAATGGCTTTTGCAATGGACGCCTATACGTTTGCCAGATCGTATACACTACTCAACTTTTATAATCGGTCACCCAGTTTTTTTTTAAATAACACAAATACTAAAAACTGGAAATCACCGAAGCACATACCAATATATTTTATTAGTTTATCAACAAGGTTTTACTCCAATCAAGGCAGATCAAGTTTTATAAATCGCTAGCGATATTTGTTAAACGACGCCAGTTAAAATTTTATAAGGCTCGGCACGAAAACGAAGAATGACTCGGCAGAGCCTCGTCATTCTTCGTTTTCTAATCCTCGCCTATTAAACTTGATAGTAAAAGGCACTGACATACTATTCTCTATATAATTCTTTGAAAAGTGGCCGATTATAAAAGTTGAGTAGTGTATGTAAAGTTTAAATAACGGTTTAAAATTGTTCAAACTTGAACTGGTATTTAATAATCTTTAAGTCACGATTGTCACGTCGTCTTTCAACAACTCGGATCTTTATTTCTATAAAATAAGCGTTCAAATAATTTCAATTAAAATTAAAAATATCCATTTAGGAGAATTCTAGCGAGGGGGATTTGTAACCGGAGGCCCCGGGTTCAATCCTCCGTGGTGCCATTGAGTTCCGTCGTTGTGTTCTTGCGCAAAACACTTTCCCTTAGCCTCGTCCGTCGGATGGGGACGTAAACCGGGCTGTCCCGTGTATCGGTCTACCCTCCGAGCACGTAAAAGAACCACAGGAATCTATTCGATAATAAGAGTAGGGTAGGTTCCCGGATTCCTATGTATCCTTCCCCTCTCTCTGGGGCGTCTCTAAATAAACTATACTGTGTTGATGAGCCGTTAAAGCTGTACAGTCCCTATTTTAACTGGTAATAACTCATGAATATGAATGAGTCACGTGTGAAGTAGTTTCAAATCGACGAACACCCCAAAAGTCGGTATATAAGGAGAAATCGATACGTAAAATTTCACATTTTAGTTTAGCCTCCGTACAGGTAACATCGATAAATATACGGCTCCAGAATATATGTGATTAAAAAATAGTTGCCCGGAACGGGATTTGAACCACAGCCTTGCACTTGTAAGATTTGAAAGACTTGTACGCTGAACCTCTAGACCACTGCTATTTATTGGTATTTTGTAGCATTTTTAACACTAAATAGGCATTACGTAATAACAAGAGCGCGCACACAAACTCGTAAAGCGCTAAATAACAAGTCGAGATATGGTTGATTTGAGGCGAAGTATTAGTTTCATATTGATAAGATACAGTATTACACCAGGCAATGTTAATTTACACGTGCGACAATATGGACTGCATACTTATTGATCCATCATTAGTTGCCTTCAAATATGTTAAGTTATTTTGCCTGATAATATATGGTAGTTAGTATACTCTTTTCTCAAGTAGCGTCGTAGTTCAGTGGATAGAGCAGAGGACTTGAAATCAGAAGGTCGTGTGTTCAAGCCCCGAAAGAAGCTAACTTTTTTTTTTGTAAAAAATACTGTTACCTGTGTATAGGTACGATGTGCACTGGTCGATGTATATACAGTAAATGATTTCCTTCGCTATATTTGCTCGCTTAAATACCCGATTTCGACATGAGCTGGTGAACATGAAGTTACAAATAAAGACACGCCTACAAAGAAGAAATCGATTGATATAGGGACTCTGTAGCTTTAAACAACATTCAACTCAATTCATTAGGATATCGATTGTCTATTCAACCATTTTAACGAAATACACGTAAGCGCTTTAACGCTATTTTTTTTTTACATATTTAGTTTTAATTTGACTTAACACCCCATGTCACAAAATGTCACGGGTAGAGCGTACTGGTCGTATATAGCTCTTGTATCGGTTACACCCAAAATCTATTGTTCGAGTTGAAACAATTTCACAATATTCATGATCTATTCATGTAACACGTAAAAGCGTGCACATTTTAAGTGGCCACCAGAGAGGCCGTGTCATAAGTTTAGTTTTGTGCTAATGCATGTAAACGTATAGGTATATTATCCTTAAACGGCAAAATTGTATAAGGGCCTCGCGTGTAGATTCAATACTGTAGATTTAGCCACGTTTGTCACGGACTGAACGGGGCAAATAATGATTTGGGCGTAACGTTTGCTATAAAACCCATTGTCTTCTAGCTTTCGCCGGGATCATCGATAGTACTTGTTGGAACAGAGATTGGACGGCAAATTTCACAGGCAACATGTGGTTAGTAGTTTTATTAAACTTTTATCGTATATTTGTATTCAGTGGGCGGCGCCATCTTGTTTGGCGGTTACGACATCCGGTTAGCATTGATGTTTCTCAAACATAACTTTAGACTAGCATATGATTTTGAAGTTACTTTATTAGATGTAATTATTGTAATTGATCATTAATTGTAAAACAATATTAATTTGATAACAGTGGATAATAGGTGCATTAGTTAACGTTGGCGTATAACTCGGTGATTGTAATACACGATTGTTAACATTAGTTAACAATGAGATGAGTGACAAGAATAAATGCGTGCATACATAACTCAGTGAGTGTAATATATGAGTTATTTGATCATGTTTATATTACATGTATTAGGGGCATTGATTAACAGCGACGTACATAGCGTATACATGGCGTTGTAGAATATGTATACATTGCTACTCCTCATTAGTACAGCTTGCATATATTGATTGAATAATGATTTGTTTGGGTAATGATAATTATACAAGATTGTTATGTTTGTCAACCGACATCTAAAACGTATGTATAATTACAGCCTAAGCCATCCAGGATCTAAGCCATCCAGGATCTAAGCCATCCAGGATATAAGCCATCCAGGGTTGGAGTAAGCCATCTAGGTTTGGATATCCAGGAGTGGAGCTAAGCTTCCACGACTAACGTTACAAGCGGTGGAGACGGTCCCCGTACCTGCGCAGCCAGGTTTTACTAACGACAACCCCCGGGACACAAGGTGGGCCCGTTACCAGTCCTCACTGGAGGAATATCATTCACAATCTCAGTGGAGATTAACTATCATTGCATCGCGTCATCAACCCTTACAGAAGGCATTTGATGACAATCATCCATTGAATTCGCGCATCATCGTCTTCATGAGCTCTCGCGCATCACAGTTATCGCGCTAGATCAACATTGTTATAGCTTTAACAACACTTTAGTGTCTTAGACATTCAGTATTTATAACAATACTAAGAACGTCTTAAACGTTCAGGAGAACATTCTTTTCATAGTTCATTTGTGTATTCGCTTGTTTTTTTAGATAATTGTATATATATTAAACATATTTTAAAAGTTGCATTAAATTTATGTAAATGCATTCACCGTCATTGATTCTTTCCTGAGTTAGCCATACCACTAAGGTCATCCTGTGACAACTGGTGTCAGAAGTGGGATTTTGGGCGACTACGGAGGGAAAGAATCAATAAGTGATCTTTATTATGATATACTAAATCTCTACTTATTATTTTAGAATTGTGTACCACCCTCTGATCCATCACGGCGACTGTCGACGATCACGGCCACAGCTTGGAAGTCAAGACACGACAAGGGTAGGGTGAGTCCAAACTGTTGTTTTGTCCGTTCTTTCCTTGGCGCGAGGTCGCAGTGGTCTACACGAGTGGGTCTGAGGCACTTTTGCTCAATAATTTGAGTGTTTGTTTTACCTCCCTTGATATACACATAGTATCCAATTAGGTTGGCGAACAAGACGTTCTACTCATGTTGTGACACTCGAGTATACTTATATTGATGGGAAAAGTAAAGATACATGTACATGTTATACACATTTCTATGATGGTTTAAGGTTTATGTCCAATATCAAATTAAGATATTTTATGTAGTGTATATGTTTTGTGGAAGCTAGATACTATCTATACATAACCGTTAGTAGTTAGCGCTAGTACAAATGTGTATGTAACTTGTCCTATGATGATGCCCAGGTATTTACTGAGGACACAGTGACTTACCATTAGTAGTTAGGTGAGTAGAATTATTAGTGACGTGTGTATTGTAATTATTGTAGTTAGTAGTCCACAATGTCTATAACCATGACGTCCATAAAGGATCTTACGGAAATGGGTAAGGAGTTAGGTTATGCTGGAGAGGAGCTTAGAACCTTTGTTAAAGACGAACAGGCTAGAGAAAGGGAATTTAGACTTAAGGAAAGAGAATTAGCAAAGCAGGAAAGAGATGAAGAAAGTAGAATAGCTAAAGAGAAGCTAGAATTCGAAAGTAGGTTAGCTAAAGAGAAGCGAGATGAAGAAAGTAGACTAGCCACAGAGAAGGTAGAATTAGAAAGTAGATTAGCTAAAGAGAAGCGAGATGAAGAAAGTAGACTAGCCACAGAGAAGTTAGAATTAGAAGATAGGTTAGCTAAAGAGAAGTTAGAATTAGAAAGTAGAATAGTAAGGCAGAAGCAAGAGTTAGAACATGAGAGGTTCGAAACAGATGGTAGACTAGCTAAGGCTAATATGATGATGGAGAGGGAGAAAAAAGAGTTTGATCATAAGTTAGCTTTAGAGTTGGAAGCAGCTAAGACACATAGTAAGGACAGTGGAACTGTAGGGAAAGATAGTTATTCTGGGAAGTTAAAAGGTTCGAAGTTACCATACTTTGATGCTGACAAAGATAACATGGACAGTTACTTGTTACGGTTCGAGCGTTATGCTGAGTTACAGGAATGGACCAAAGATAAGTGGGCAGTTCATTTAAGTGCGTTATTGAGAGGCAAGGCCTTAGATGTATTTTCTAGATTACCTAGTTTAGATGCTCTTGACTATGACAAGTTAAAGGATGCGCTTTTAAAGAGATTTGAGTTAACTGAAGAAGGTTTTAGAAAGCGGTTTAGAGCTTGTCTGCCTGAGAAAGGCGAGTCATTTATTCAGTTTATTAGTAGATCTAGAAATTACTTAGATAGGTGGTTAGAGTTAGGGAAAGTAGCGCAGACTTATCAGGGCCTCATAGATTTCTTGTTGCGGGACCAGCTATTCAATGTTTGTAGTAGAGATCTGTTCTTATTTCTGAAAGAAAGAAAATTAGCTAGTGTAGGAGAAATGGCAACACAAGCAGATCAGTTTGCCGAGGCTAGAGGCGGAGCTCATAATGTAGTGTCGAAAGACAGAACTTTTAGAGATAGGCAAGGGGACGATCATAAACAGAAAGGCCAGAGTGGAAACTATAGAGGTGGAGGTAGTTCGATGGGTTCTAGAGGAGGTAGCAATAGTGGTAACATAGGTAGACCTTTTATTCGTTGTCGTCACTGTAATGGAAATCATGCTTCACATGAGTGTAGGAAAGCGGTGAAAGTGTCCGCTGTCGTAGACAATTTTAGTGACAATAGTAGAGGGGACAACCATGTAGGTAGTCCGAACCAAGGTTTTAACAACCCATGGAATTTCGGTAGAGGTAGAGGTGGTCAAAACCGTGGTAGAGGCAGAGGTAGTAATAGTCCGGTTATTAAAACCGAGAGTAGTAGCTGTTGTGTTAAAGCGGATGGTGTAATGACGAAGATCGGAACATGTCTCTTTCCGTATGCAAATCTTCCAACGGCAGATGGTAGAGTGAATGGCACGGACGTAATTGTAATGAGGGATACAGGTTGTACAGGTGTGGTAGTTAGGCGTAGTTTAGTTACGGATGACCAGTTGGTAGGTAAACAGTCACCGTGTATGTTGCTAAATAAGTCGGTAGAGCACGTGCCAATAGCGAGAATAGATGTAGATACGCCTTTCTTTAAAGGGACTACAGAGGCACTATGTATGGATGACCCGATGTACGATTTAACGATAGGGAACATAGATGGTTCAGCACTTCCGGTAATGTCCGATTTTAGAAGTAGCATAAGTAATGCCGTAGAGACTAGAGCGCAGGTTCAGAAGCAAGCTCAGGCTTATAGAAAATTAAAGGTTCCTGCAGCCGTAGGTGACATATCTAAAGCGGAGTTTATAGAAGCACAAACTCAAGACGAGTCATTAGGTCCTTGTAAGGTGAAGGCCAAGGATGGTGTAGTGAAGAAGTGTAAAGGGTCCGGTAGTTGTAAGTTTGTACATAAGAATAGGTTATTGTACAGAGAATTTGAAGATAGTGGTAGTAGACAGTTTCACCAATTAGTGGTACCTACCCAGTATAGAACGACAGTGCTTAAGGTAGCTCATGAGTCGATTATGGGAGGTCATTTAGGCGTAAAGAAAACGTCAGATAGAGTATTGGCAGAATTTTATTGGCCAGGCGTTAGTGGAGATGTAACTAGGTATTGTAGGTCCTGCGATGTATGCCAAAGGACAGTACCAAAAGGTCGAGTGACCAAAGTACATTTAGGTCAGATGCCACTGATAGATACACCATTTAAGCGGGTAGCCGTAGACATAGTTGGACCAATTTTTCCAGTGTCGGATAGGAAAAATAGGTACATTTTAACCATGGTAGACTATGCAACTAGGTATCCGGAGGCAGTAGCATTGCCCTCAATTGAAACTGAGAGAGTAGCTGAGGCATTAGTTGATATGTTCAGTAGGCTAGGGGTACCAGAGGAAATGCTGACTGATTGTGGGTCACAGTTTACGTCAGAACTTATGGCTGAAGTAAGCAGGTTATTGTCTTTGCGTCAAATCATGACAACACCATATCACCCTATGTGTAACGGGTTAGTCGAACGATTTAACGGGACGTTAAAGCAAATGTTACGGCGTATGTGTACCGAGAGACCCAAAGATTGGGACAAGTATCTCAATGCTTTATTGTTTGCATTTAGAGAGGTACCACAAGAGAGTTTAGGATTCTCTCCGTTTGAGTTATTGTACGGTAGGTCAGTTAGAGGTCCCATGAGGATTCTTAGAGAGATGTGGGCAGGTGAAGTAGATAGTGATGAGGTTAAGACTACATATCAGTATGTTTTAGATCTGAAGGAGAAACTAGAGGAGACTTGTAAGATAGCTCAAAGTCAGTTAGTTAAGGCAAGTACCAAGTATAAACGGTACTATGACCAGAAAGCTAGAGCTAGGAAGTTTAAGATAGATGACCAGGTGTTACTGTTACTCCCGACCGACAATAACAAGTTGTTATTACAATGGAAAGGTCCGTTTTACGTTAGAGGGATAGTGAACACTATGGATTACCGTATCGAGATAAACGGAAAGTTAAAGACCTTTCATGCGAATATGCTGAAAGAGTATATCAGTAGAACCGATAATGTGCAACAAGGGGTGTTAACCGTAGTTAATGTTGCAGTTATTGAGGATAGTGAGGAAGACAGTAGTGAGGACACTAGTCCCATGTATTTTCCCACTAGTATAGGTAGGGAGAGAGCAGCCGATGTAGACATATCGGGCATGCTTAGTGTAGAGCAACAACGAGAGATGGGTAGTTTACTCTCGGAGTTCAGTGATGTCTTGTCCAAAAACCCGGGGCAGACAGATGGAGTGCAACATGATATTGTACTCACATCAGGGGAACCAATAAGAATTAAGGGGTATCCCATTCCATTTCACTCCCGATCAATTGTTGATGAGGAGGTGAAAGACATGTTGAAATTGGGTGTCATCGAACCTTCAAACGCCCCATTTTCATCCCCAGTCGTACTTATTAAGAAGAAAGATGGGTCAATTCGATTCTGTATCGATTTTAGGCAGCTCAATAAACGTACCATCTTTGATGCAGAGCCAATGCCTAATATTGAGGAGGTATTCTCTAAACTTGCGGGATATTCGTATTTCTCCAAGTTAGACCTCAGTAAAGGTTATTGGCAAGTCCCACTTTCAGACCGAGCTAAAGAGATGACCTCCTTCGAAACTTCGCAAGGACTTTTTAAGTTCAAGGTCATGCCCTTTGGTCTCGTAAACGCCCCAGCAACATTCTGTAGGTTAATGAGGAAAGTCCTGAAGGATTTGTCCAACACAGACAGTTTTGTAGATGACATCCTGGTGTTTACAACAACATTTGAAGACCATATTAAGGCTCTACGTAATCTGTTGGAACGGCTACGCCGGTTTAAACTGACTGCAAAACCTAGCAAGTGTCACATGGGTTACGCAGATATAGAGTGTCTGGGTCATGTTGTCGGGAGGGACCAGAAATTGAAACCAAACCCCGACAAGGTTAAGGCAATTCAGGAAGCACCAAGACCCGAGACAAAGAAACAAGTTAGGTCATTTTTAGGGTTGGCGGGTTTTTACAGGAAGTTTATTCCAAACTTTTCGGCTATAGCTGCACCTTTGTCAGACTTGACAAAGAAAGGTCAACCCAATAGGATAACTTGGGGGGAAAGCCAGGAGCGAGCTTTTGTCTCTTTAAAGGGGAGTCTGGTCAAAACCCCAATACTAAAATTACCTGAACTTGACCAGGAGTTTATCCTCAGAACGGATGCCTCCGATATCGGGGTGGGTGCAGTCCTACTGCAAGAGCAAGATGGGTGTAGTCTCCCCGTGGCTTACGCAAGTCGGAAACTATTACCCCGGGAATGTAACTACTCTGTTATCGAAAGGGAGTGTCTTGCAGTAGTGTGGGGTGTCAGTAAATTCCACCGATATGTTTTTGGTAAGGAATTTGTCTTGGAGACTGACCACCAACCGTTAGCTTATATGAATAAAGCTAAGGTAGCTAACAGTAGGTTAATGAGGTGGGCACTGACTCTGCAGCCTTACCGGATGAAAATTAAAGCGATCCGAGGAAAGGACAATATTGGGGCAGACTATTTAAGTCGCCGCACATAATGACCGGTTTAATACAATAGTGTATTGCAGTGTATTGTACAATAGTAGTATATGTTACGACAGGGTAGTGTACAATTGTAGAATAGTGTTGAAATTGTAATTACATATTATAGTTAGGTTATAACTGCAGTGGTAATAGTTAACATACTCAAGCGATTGAGCGATCAGCTTGTACGTTTTGTCGCTCGTTTGCTCAGAAGAATTAATAGTTTCTTAACGTGTAAATATTAATTATCATTTTGTTGAATTTTAAAAGTGTAGCACTTTCTTTAAGTGGGGAGATGTTGTCACAAAATGTCACGGGTAGAGCGTACTGGTCGTATATAGCTCTTGTATCGGTTACACCCAAAATCTATTGTTCGAGTTGAAACAATTTCACAATATTCATGATCTATTCATGTAACACGTAAAAGCGTGCACATTTTAAGTGGCCACCAGAGAGGCCGTGTCATAAGTTTAGTTTTGTGCTAATGCATGTAAACGTATAGGTATATTATCCTTAAACGGCAAAATTGTATAAGGGCCTCGCGTGTAGATTCAATACTGTAGATTTAGCCACGTTTGTCACGGACTGAACGGGGCAAATAATGATTTGGGCGTAACGTTTGCTATAAAACCCATTGTCTTCTAGCTTTCGCCGGGATCATCGATAGTACTTGTTGGAACAGAGATTGGACGGCAAATTTCACAGGCAACATGTGGTTAGTAGTTTTATTAAACTTTTATCGTATATTTGTATTCAGTGGGCGGCGCCATCTTGTTTGGCGGTTACGACATCCGGTTAGCATTGATGTTTCTCAAACATAACTTTAGACTAGCATATGATTTTGAAGTTACTTTATTAGATGTAATTATTGTAATTGATCATTAATTGTAAAACAATATTAATTTGATAACAGTGGATAATAGGTGCATTAGTTAACGTTGGCGTATAACTCGGTGATTGTAATACACGATTGTTAACATTAGTTAACAATGAGATGAGTGACAAGAATAAATGCGTGCATACATAACTCAGTGAGTGTAATATATGAGTTATTTGATCATGTTTATATTACATGTATTAGGGGCATTGATTAACAGCGACGTACATAGCGTATACATGGCGTTGTAGAATATGTATACATTGCTACTCCTCATTAGTACAGCTTGCATATATTGATTGAATAATGATTTGTTTGGGTAATGATAATTATACAAGATTGTTATGTTTGTCAACCGACATCTAAAACGTATGTATAATTACAGCCTAAGCCATCCAGGATCTAAGCCATCCAGGATCTAAGCCATCCAGGATATAAGCCATCCAGGGTTGGAGTAAGCCATCTAGGTTTGGATATCCAGGAGTGGAGCTAAGCTTCCACGACTAACGTTACAAGCGGTGGAGACGGTCCCCGTACCTGCGCAGCCAGGTTTTACTAACGACAACCCCCGGGACACAAGGTGGGCCCGTTACCAGTCCTCACTGGAGGAATATCATTCACAATCTCAGTGGAGATTAACTATCATTGCATCGCGTCATCAACCCTTACAGAAGGCATTTGATGACAATCATCCATTGAATTCGCGCATCATCGTCTTCATGAGCTCTCGCGCATCACAGTTATCGCGCTAGATCAACATTGTTATAGCTTTAACAACACTTTAGTGTCTTAGACATTCAGTATTTATAACAATACTAAGAACGTCTTAAACGTTCAGGAGAACATTCTTTTCATAGTTCATTTGTGTATTCGCTTGTTTTTTTAGATAATTGTATATATATTAAACATATTTTAAAAGTTGCATTAAATTTATGTAAATGCATTCACCGTCATTGATTCTTTCCTGAGTTAGCCATACCACTAAGGTCATCCTGTGACACCCCAAACAATATATTACTGTGCAAATTGAATTTCTTTGTAAATTAGGGGTCATTTTTTAGTTGAAACTTATTTATTTTAGATCGATTGTAACGAAAGCTCTCTGAACTTATTTTAATCACTCTCAATGTCTTCCTGTGTAGAACCAGTACTAAGCAATGCAGATAAAGTGTCTTGCTTAGGGACACAACACATAATTATGGTCATGGCGGGGATCGAACCCACGACTTTTCGATCCTGGATCCAACGCTCATTCACAGTGTTAAGGACCGTTAGAATAAAAAATATGTCATTTTTGTCAATTTTAAGTCGGACCCCTAGATTTCCACTAAAGGCCAGGCACCATGTTCACGAACAAACTCAAGTCACATTTCAACCTTTCAAAACAAGAATATTTCGTTTAGCTTCTCCGTGGCCGAATGGTTAACGACGTTGCGTTGTAAACCTTCGCCTCTCACCGCTGCAGGTTCGAATCCGACTGGGAGGTCGACTTGTAAGTGAGGAAGTGTCGATTCTTACGGATGGCGGGACGTGTACTTACGAGTATTGGTTCTACCGACGAAAAGTGGGTGGTCTGCCTCCACCACAATTTTTTTTTTTTTTTTAAAAACCCGTCATATATAACCTAACATGTGTTGAAAATGACGTAAAACACCATACAAACAAACAAACAAACAAACTTTTAGCTATAACCTTGTTTTAATTAATGTTTTTCATAGGGAAACTTTCAGCACAGTTGTAATGTTTGCTTATCTCTATTTGTGTTAGTTTCGTGTAATTCCAAGTCCATTAAATATGATTTAACAATTTTCACTCGAGCATGAAACATGACTTACGGTTGTTTGGGAAACCTGCTGTTCCCCTTTTAATTGAATTGAATTGAATTGGATTTTATAGTCTCGCACCAACAGCTAAGGTCATATGGCGACTTTCCAGCTTCCACTGGTGGAAGAAGACCCTAGGTGCCCCTTCGGGAAATTTACGTGCACCGCGGAGGGCACCTGGGTAGAACCACCAGGTTCCCCCTAAAGAACACGTTAACAAAAAATCGTGTGTTGTCAATGCATATTTAACACTATTTTAAAGAAACTAATCCGCCAAATAACGGAAAAATTACACTATAAAACCGTGTATGAAACTCTATCCAGTGCTCATGTCATATAATAATGTATTTTGGCCGATTAAAAGTGAAGGTTTATTCACGAGTTCTACAATATCCTTGATGGAAAATGCGAAAATGAATTATGAGGTGTTAACTCTTATGTAAGTCATACATGTATATATAGAGGATCTTACATGAGTACTCATTCATTATTGAATTTATTAAACGAGTTGGCAAAACGATATAATGCGAGGCCCTTGCCGAGCATTATACAATTTTTGCTAACGAGTTTAATAAATTCAATAATGAATGAGAAAGAATGTTAGATTCTATTTCATATCGACTTTTATTGCATTTTGCCTGTCGCTTTAACACGCGAAACCGACATAAACCGTGGGAATTGGATCATAGTCATTATCAATTTTTTTGAAAGCGCATACTACGCTTATTTGCATACTTATATAACTAGCGGTATTCCACTCCAACACCGTAAGTTATATGATAAATATATATATACCTCGTCGTCGGTAGGTTTAGAAACGGTGTGCATATGATGTAAAATTTAGCTGTTGTTGGCTACTTTAAGTATACAGTTTACAAAGGTTTGGCGGAAAAATCACGTTTCGACTAGAATCCTAAAAAAACAGATATTAAAGAACATGTATCTTTGACATGAATATATAAACGCAACTCGGGAATTTCTGCTGTTTATTATATATCGTTTTAAATACGTAGTTTTCATTGGCTAAAAGGCAGTCACGTGTAAGTCATTAGTATGAACTATTGACTTTAGAACGTTTCCTATCCGAATCAATCTGGTTTTGCGGTCAATAGTCTTTTTTTGCAGGTCAATAGTCTGAGAATGACGTTACGTTTTCCCATGACGTGACATCATGCATGTAAACAAGTAAGCAAAAAGTAAGCAAACTTATGGAGTTTATACGATTCAATATAATAAAACAACTATCTACTTCTGTTTCAGTAAATAGTAAAAAAACTATTCATCCTCGGGAATGACTATTGATCCTCAGCAGTAAACTATTGACCTTGACTTCGTCTCGGTCAATAGTTTACTGCTCCGGGTCAATAGTCACTCCCTTGGATGAATAGTTTTAACCATTGACCTCAACAGAAGTAGATAGTTGTATAATATTGTACACTCAGTACATTTGAAAACGCACATCCTTTTGCTGATAAAATTTATTATGATCCCATAAAGCTACAACAACAAAATTTTGTATTATTCATATATCATCTTCTTTTTATTTATTTGCCAAATTTCATCAATATCGTACAGAAAATTCATGTATTTTTACTTATTCAAAGTTACCCACTTCATAAACCAAAGTCACAAAGTTAATATCGCGTGTGACCACCTCGAGCGTTTAACAATGCCTGGCACCTTCTTTGCACTGATGCAATTTTTGTGGCTATAGACCTTTGAGGAATATTCCTCCACTCTACCACTAACGCACGACGGAGATCAACAATATTTTGCGGTGGATGAACACGCCCCTACACGCGCCTTTTTAACATATCCCAGACATGCTCGATTGGCGACATATCTGGAGATAATGATGGCCAATCGAGCACATGAATATTGTCCTGGGCGAGATAATTGCGAGTGATACCTGCTGTATGTGGGGTGGCCCCATCCTACAAAATATTGAAATCCAATAAGCGATTTAGGAGGAGTAGCGGCGACAACAAATTGTAAGTGAAAACGTCAAAGGGTCATAACTCCGACAAAAATCATCGAACCGGAACACAAAAAAAAATAAGTAGAATTAGGCATTAAACCGATGCTTCATGTACATTTTCGGCAAAATCCAACAAGCAGTTTAGGAGGAGTAGCGGAGACAAAAAGTTTAAAGTGAAAATGTCAAAGGGCCATAACTCCGTCAAAAATCGTCGAACCGAAACACAAACAAGACATGCACCACTATATAAATATCACATTCATGAGAGGGTGATAGTAAGAATGTTCACCCTGAGGATATGATTATCGCCCGAGGCGAAGAATGTTCACCCTGAGGATATGATTATCGCCCGAGGCGAAGCCGAGGGTGATAATCAATATCGGCGAAGCCGAGGGTGATAATCAATATCCGAAGGGTGAACATTCTTACTATCACCCTCTCATGAATGTGATATTTATTTTATTATACCGAAATCCCCTCGGGCAAAAACAAGATTAATTTCCAGTACCGATTTCACTTTGCCAGGTTCCTTTTTTGAAAGTTGCTATGAATGTTATATCGTTGGATCGGAAGTGTACTGTGGATCTATGATACGTCAAAGGGCCATAACCCCTTCAAAAATCATCGAACCCGAATGAATGAATGAATAGTGTTTTACGGCACGTCGACACATAAATAGTCCATATTGTGCGCAAAACCCGATGAAAGATGAAGAAATTAAGTAGTAATTAAAAATTAATGTAAATATATAAAGATAAAACTATTAAAAATAAGGGATGATATGGTAGTAATATAAACTATATATGTAAATCAACAAATGCCCGTCAATGGGTATATAAACAAGTAAATATATATAAGAACACATATAGTCTGATTTCTTTTAGAAAATCTAAAACAAGACTAAAATCTATAGTATCAAATAACTCTTTAATAGTATTAATATTGTAGTACCTTTGACGCATAGGATCAAAGTCTACACATTCCAACAAGATGTGTTTGACCGTTAACGTTGCAAAGCAGGAACCAGACCACAAACGCGAAATGCACAACTAGAAATGCACAACTAGACATTGTACTAATGCTTCCTGTACATTTTCGGCGAAATCCAACAAGCGGTTGAGGAGGAGTAGCGGCGACAACATTTGTGACAGACAGACGGATAGACACAGCAAAAACAATATGTCTCCTCCACCATTACAATCATCAGCAAATTATGGTTATTAGATATGATTTTTGTTTGTTTGTATGGTGTTTTACGTCATTTTCAAACAATGTAAGATTATATATGACGGTCGATTTTTTTGTGGTGGAGGCACCCACTTTTCCTGGGTAGAACCAGTACTGTACAGCTCCCGCCATCCATAAGAATCGACACTTTCTCACTTACAAGTCGAGCTCCCAGTCAGGGGCGTAGCTTGGCTGAATATGATGTGTAGGCCGAGTTCTAGGGGGGTCTGGGGGCATGCTCCCCCTGGAATTGTTTTTTCCAGCTAGACTGTCGGATGTGCGTTTTGGCGTATATTTCGTACCGGTGAATAAGTCTATAAGAGCATCAATATCCTTATTTTTTTACCGTAAATTAGATATCTTATAACTAAAAAAAGGCTGTCCCCCTTACCCCACTAGGCCTCCGATTTTTATTGCATTTTTGGCATTTTTATTTTTTCAATTTCTCAGAAAAAAAGTGAAGGCCGCGGCCTAATACGGCCTATAGGAAGCTACGCCCCTGCCAGTGGTATACCAACCCGCAGCGGTGAACCACCTCAATGAGACGTGAAGAATACAAAATAATCCTGAAATAATGCCCTACTCTAACTATGGGTGCAACGATTAATCGCGATACGATTATATCGCGATACTTTCTCTTACGATACACGTAACTTATCCTGGGTTCTGTATCGCGATATGGTTACGATACACAAATAACCACAAACTTGCTCTTATTGACAAAAACAATCTCATAATTAATTGTAGAACATTACCTTTCTTTTATGGTTTAAATGATTATTAATGTAAGTAGCTGCTGTATTCACCTCTCATATGCTAATATTTTGACTTATTTTGTGAAAATAAGGTATTATTTAATGAAACTGTGTATCGCGATACATATCGTATCGTCAGTCAAGTATCGCGATACGTATCGTATCATGAGTATAGTGTATCGTTGCAGTCCTAACTCTAACTATCAGAAAGATTGTAATAATTATTTAACATGCAGACAGGATAGTTGTTTGGACTTTCTATTTACCATCCCCATCAGACGCACAAAGCTAAATGAAAATGTCTTGCGCAAGATGCTTGACCTTAAACTTAAGTGATGTTCACGTCCAATATATTAATGATACGGTAACAGTTTCATGTCATTATCTGAAATTGTTGGACAGCTTATTGGAATGAACATCAAAATTACATCAGTTTTCACATTGACCTTGAACATGTAACCATTAGTTTAATGTGCGACGCACAGTCTATTGAAAACACATTTCAAGAGCTAATTATGATCTATGAAGATCCAAGCTCTTTACTCGGAAGAAGAAGGGGTTTAGGAGTATGACTGGACATGAAAACGTCATGACCTTGAACAAAGGACCCCTAAATGTGTATGCTACTTACCACATGGACCGGACAAGAACATTTTTCTTCATGGTAATTGAAATAAAACTTGTATTTTTTTTTTGTTTGGTGTGTAACGTCATTTTCCAGCACATTTTAGGCTATGTATGATGGTCAACTTGTTTTTAGTGGTGGAAGCAGACCACTCACTTATTCCTGGGTAGAGCGTCATGTAAGACACGTACTGTATACTTCCCGTCGTCCGTAAGAAACAACACTTACAAGTCGAGCTCCCAGTGGGATTCGAACCCGCTGCGTTGAGAAGGTTTCCATTGCAGCGTCTTTACCCTCTCAACCACGGATGCGCTACAAAATATCAAATCATGTCTGGGTAACGTACTTGAACACACTCACTTCTCACCAATGTCACTAGACGAATGTAGCTTGGGTTCGCTTCCCTGTCTCTCAATTGTACGCGAGAGGTTACGATCATCTGTGCCATCCAGATAGATTTGTATACGCTATGTAGTTTTCTTTGTAATCAATGTATACTGAAAGGAAAATGAAACGCGACAGGGAATTTCCGCTATATATTGTATATACTGTACACTTAATTCCATCTATTATATACTTCCCAGTGATATAGTGGATTGTATGTTAGAATAAACCTTATATTATCATTGTTTATATTTTCATAGTGAGAATATAAGCACTTATATTCTCACTGCCGGAAAAAATGGAACTACTTTTTTTGTACATTTGCTTATAACAGTCATAATTCGTGTCAAAGTTTAGAACTATATTCTATGCGCACTAAATATTTGTAAATCGCCACACGCGCTGGCGTTACTATATTTATCCGCGAGTACGTTAAAGGGGAACTGTCGGAACAAAACGCATTTTCTGTTTGAATCAGTTTGGTAGTGTTGCATGATAAAAAGTATATAATAAATAGAAAATGTGTTGGTTTGTCGTGAATAAAAGCACTCGTGAAAATATAATTTTTCTCAATTCTCGATGAAAATAAATCCTATATTCACTACAAACCAACAAATATTCTTTATATATATTCCGAGGAAATCCCAAGATGTTTGTAACAAATAAGTTGCAGTTAGTTAGAGAAAGGACACAAATGTGATGTTGTAGATGTTTTAATCGTTGTAACAAGAAATTCATCAATGTTAAAGTTCCTCTTTGAAAAGAGTGAGTGAAATTGAGCCATTTCAGTACTGTATTTAACGTAAAGAGTTTGCAAAATTTTGCATCCTAAGTTTGCTCACATGCTTGAGCCAAACGCGTACTCTGTCAATAATGAAACTTTGCAGGAATACTATTTGCTGTGTTACGTGTTGTTTTAGTCTTTTTTTCCGAAAGGAAAGATCTTACGTAACCATATACCATTCGATTAACAGCAGCATATTGTACATACAATATATAGCGGAAATTGCCGTGTCGCGTTTCTTTTTCCTTTCAGTATATATATATATATATATATATATAAACAATAAAAATATTTTGTACTATTTTGAGATATTGGTAATCCGACTGATTCTTGACTAAGTAGATTGTATGGTTTTTTTTTATTTTCAGCGATAATACAATTCTATCTTTTGCAATGATCTCTTGTGGAATGTCATAACTTAATATCAAATACTAAATAATGGATCGTTGGCCACAATTGATTGTTTGGTACATCACTTATTCCCACTATTGTATCCATCAACCACAGATAACTGCGCCTCGTTAATGGTACATTCAGTCCTTTTTAGTTTGGTTGCAAGTTGATTTTCAAGCCATCCTTGCAGGTTATTAATGCTGAGTTCTACATATAGCAGAATGCAGTCATAAACAACCACAAACAATGGAAGACTGACGTATACTATATTCTTTTCTTGGACATTCTTGAACATTCAAGACATCTAGGCGTGCAGCTTAATTTAGGCAGAAAAGGCACTGAAAAATATAAAAGATTTTTAAAAAAAAATAAAAAAAATATATATATTTTCAAAACACAGTTTTATAACCGATTCAGCAACTGCGATTGATAGCATTTGTCTTAAAACGTCTTAATTTCTGAAACGGTTGTGATACAGCATGGTAGACTTTGAATCCAGAGATCTTACATAAACTGTTTGAATGGTGTGTTACGTTTACGTCATTTTTAGCACATGTTAGGCTATATATGACGGTCTAATATTTCCTGACAGAGGGATGTTAACAGGCATTAGGCTAGTTTAAAGTGTGTGAAGTCCGAGGCACTTGTCGCTAACTTTAAACTAGTTAATATTTGTTATACCCCATAAAAAGATCGAAATATTGAATTCAATCGTTTTATGTACATTTTGTTTGTTCTATCTGTTTTTCAGACTTTACTATGTATTTGTGCTAAAAATATTGTTTTAAACCTGTTATACATACTGTTGGTAACAGTGACGTTTCCAACCTTGCAGTTTTTTATAGCAACTTTTGACAGTTAGCACGTAAACGTGAAGACGACGTTACGTTATACAAACAAAAAAAGTTAATCAAACGAATAAACTACACTTTTTTTTTTTTACCTTCGCCCAAAAAGGAAAAGGTGTTTTCACTGGGAATTTAAATGCAACACATAAACGTGTTTCATTTAAGGTCAATGTAATAGAAATGTAAATATTGGGGTTTGAACGGTGGTAGTGAATGGCAACTTTACCATGTATATCTTTATGGTAAATTTTCCAATCACTTTGCGTTTTATGGTAAATTTGCCAACCACTACCGTCGTTAAAACCCCAGAAATACCAAAAAATTAGTGAATCAATTCTTAAATATACATTATTTACCTGTTGTTATAGTATCAATAATAATGTGCCTTTGAAGGTTGGTAATGATAAAATCATAAATAATATATCATCAGTGTATTTTTAGACCAGAGAATAGCCATTTTCTATTCAGGTACGCCAGATGTTTGATCAATTAGCTCCGCACACAATCGATTATTGGTTACCACTGGCTGGATGTAACCGATCAATCATAAGTTATAATCGGTTAGTCAATATGAAGTATAACATGTGCATGTTAATCTGTGTTTCAGGCCTTGAACTTTCTATTTAAGTATGTATTCTTTCCTGTCTTGTTTCTTAATATTGTTTTATTTTAAACAATAAAATAATTCCAGTTGATATGCGTTTAGTTGTGTATATTTGTATTTGTGTATATGTTTATTTTCACAAGAGTACACGTATATTTCCTAACTGTGTGGCGTTTGTGGTTCAGTGGTAGAGTGACGAACTTGAGATCGGAGGGTCCCCGGTTCGATCCTCCTCAGCACCATGTTCGTAGTGTCCTTTAGCAAGACACTTTACGCACGATGACATTGCTTAGTACTGACTCTATCCAGGAAGCCTGCACATAATACCCGAAAGGGGGTGATGCAGTATTAATAGTTAGAGATAGATAGAACTGTTGTCTCCTGGCTGGCTGGATTATCATGTTTATTTCTATTTTTAGCATTAATTAAAATGCATTTCTGTGCCACTAGACTGAAAAACATACTCTAGCGCCCGGGCACTTTTAACATACTCTGATCTCCCCCCCCCCCCTCCCACCAGCCCCCCCCCCACCCCAACCCACACACACACTCTCAGATTATTGTGGGCCCCCACCCCACCCGTTCCTACGCCAAAGCATTTGTGTTTGTCAGAGACTTAAAAGAAGTGAATCTTTAAACACATATAGGGAAAGCACCGTTCAACAACTTTCAACATATGAGTTCTAAATAAAAACGAGCATATTTCTTGCAAACTTGGCAACAGCAGAGGCAGTGGTTAAAATTTCCCCACCCACCGACTTTACGGTACACTTACTTACTTACTTACTTACTTGGTATACTTGCTATTTTAGCTGACTCAATGGAGATCAGCTCTCAATTTCCTTTTAATAGAAGCAGTACTTGGCGACGTAACCAGATCATCAGTAAGATCATTCCATACTGGTACTACCCAATTGCTGAAGATTTTTTTTATGATGTCTGTACGACTGAATTGTCTACTTAACTTAAAGGGCTAGCGTGGTCGTAAATTGAGAGGCAGTCTCCCAGCCATTAACCTGTCGCTTTAGCACATTTCAATGATTATTATGGGAGCTGATATCTCCAGCCACACCATATGTTAACTGACACCAGCTGGTAAAATTCTATGGTCAGTCGAATAGGAATCTGGATACAAGAATATAACTTGAGAATCACTTGGTTTCAATAGAGAAACACATTATAAAAAAAACGTATATTAATCAGACAAATAAAAACCTGGAGTGAAATATTTTGTAATAAACAAATATTAATGAAATTGATAAATATTAAAACATGAAACAAAATCATATTCCGTTACAATGACTTTGAATAAATTAATAAAACAATACTATGCAAATCTTAGATTGCTAAATATATATTACTATGATTATAAATACTGTTGTTATGTAATTGAAAAATATTTGAAACTTAATTTAACTAACAGTATGCAGAACTCATTTATAATAAAGATATATATACATATAATGCAGTAACCATTGCACACAAGTTACATATAAATATGATGCAGTAACAATTGTACAAGAGTTACATATACATTTATGCAGTAACAATTGTACATACATAGATGCAGTAACCATTGTACAAGAGGTACCCATTGTACAAGAGGTACATACAAATAGATGAAGTAACCATTGTACAAGAGGTGCATACACATAGATGCAGTAACCATTGTACAAGAGATACATACACATAGATGCAGTAACCATTGTACAAGAGGTACATACATATAGATGCAGTAATCATTGTACAAGAGGTACAGACACATATATGCAGTAACCATTGTACAAGAAGTACATACACACAGATGCAGTAACCATTGTACAAGAGGTACATATACATAGATGCAGTAACCATTGTACAAGAGATACATGTATATACACATAGATGCAGTAACCATTGTACAAGAGGTACATACACATAGATGCAGTAACCATTGTGCAAGAGGTACATACACATAGATGCAGTAACCATTGTACAAGAAGTACATACACATAGATGCAGTAACCATTGTACACGAGGTACATACACATAGATGCAGTAACCATTGTACAAGAAGTACATACACATAGATGCAGTAACCGTTGTACAAGAGGTACATACAAATAGATGCAGTAACCATTGTGCAAGAGGTACATACACAAATATGCAGTAACCATTGTACAAGAGATACATACACATAGATGCATTAAACATTGTGCAAGAGGTACACATATATAAATGCAGTAACCATTGTACAAGAGATACATACACATAGATGCAGTAACCATTGTACAAGAGGTACATACCCATAGATGCAGTAACCATTGTGCAAGAGGTACATAAACATAGATGCAGTAACCATTGTGCAAGAGGTACATACACATAGATGCAGTAACCATTGTACAAGAGGTACATACACATAGATGCAGTAACCATTGTGCAAGAGGTACATACACATAGATGCAGTAACCATTGTACAAGAGGTACATACATATAGATGCAGTAATCATTGTACAAGAGGTACATACACATACATGCAGTAACCATTGTACAAGAGGTACATACACATACATGCAGTAACCATTGTACAAGAGGTACATACACACAGATGCAGTAACCATTGTACAAGAGGTACATACATATAGATGCAGTAATCATTGTACAAGAGGTACATACACATACATGCAGTAACCATTGTACAAGAGGTACATACACACAGATGCAGTAACCATTGTACAAGAGGTACATACACATACATGCAGTAACCATTGTACAAGAGGTACATACACACAGATGCAGTAACCATTGTACAAGAGGTACATATACATAGATGCAGTAACCATTGTACAAGAGATACATGTATATACACATATATGCAGTAACCATTGTACAAGAGGTACATACACATAGATGCAGTAACCATTGTGCAAGAGGTACATACGCATAGATGCAGTAACCATTGTGCAAGAGGTACATACACATAGATGCAGTCACCATTGTACAAGAGGTACATACCCATAGATGCAGTTACCATTGTGCAAGAGGTACATACACATAGATGCAGTAACCATAGTGCAAGAGGTACATACACATATATGCAGTAACCATTGTACAAGAGGTACATACACATAGATGCAGTAACCATTGTGCAAGAGGTACATACACATAGATGCAGTAACCATTGTACAAGAGGTACATACATATAGATGCAGTAATCATTGTACAAGAGGTACATACACATATATGCAGTAACCATTGTACAAGAGGTACATACACACAGATGCAGTAACCATTGTACAAGAGGTACATATAAATAGATGCAGTAACCATTGTACAAGAGATACATGTATATACACATATATGCAGTAACCATTGTACAAGAGGTACATACACATAGATGCAGTAACCATTGTACAAGAGGTACATACACATAGATGCAGTAACCATTGTGCAAGAGGTACATACACATAGATGCAGTAACCATTGTACAAGAGGTACATACATATAGATGCAGTAATCATTGTACAAGAGGTACATACAAATATATGCAGTAACCATTGTACAAGAGGTACATACACACAGATGCAGTAACCATTGTACAAGAGGTACATATACATAGATGCAGTAACCATTGTACAAGAGATACATGTATATACACATATATGCAGTAACCATTGTACAAGAGGTACATACACATAGATGCAGTAACCATTGTGCAAGAGGTACATACGCATAGATGCAGTAACCATTGTGCAAGAGGTACATACACATAGATGCAGTAACCATTGTACAAGAGGTACATACCCATAGATGCAGTAACCATTGTGCAAGAGGTACATACACATAGATGCAGTAACCATTGTACAAGAGATACAAATACATAGATGCAGTAACCATTGTATAAGAGTTACATATATATAGATGCAGTAACCATTGTACAAGAGGTACATACACATAGATGCAGTAACCATTGTACAAGAAGTACATACACATAGATGCAGTAACCGTTGTACAAGAGGTACATACACATAGATGCAGTAACCATTGTACAAGAGATACATACACATAGATGCAGTAACCATTGTGCAAGAGGTACATACACAAATATGCAGTAACCGTTGTACAAGAGGTACATACACATAGATGCAGTAACCATTGTACAAGAGATACATACATATAGATGCAGTAATCATTGTACAAGAGGTACATACACATAGATGCAGTAACCATTGTGCAAGAGGTACACATACATAAATGCAGTAACCATTGTACAAGAGATACATACACATAGATGCAGTAACCATTGTACAAGAGATACATACACATAGATGCAGTAACCATTGTACAAGAGATACATACACATAGATGCAGTAACCATTGTACAATAGGTACATACATATAGATGCAGTAACAATTGTGCAAGAGGTACACATACATAAATGCAGTAACCATTGTACAAGAGGTACATATGCATAGATGCAGTAACCATTGTGCAAGAGGTACATATACATAAATGCAGTAACCATCGTGCAAGAGGTACATATACATAAATGCAGTAACGATTGTACAATAGGTACACATATATATATATGCAGTAACGATTGTACAAGAGCTACATATACATCGATGCAGTAACCATTATACAAGAGGTACATATACATATATGAATGAATGTCTTTATTTATCGAGGGTGACCCAATTAGTTTATACTAATCTTCCTTGGGGCCCTCTGTAACAAATACATGATACCAAATACAAGAAAGGCAAAATACATAAGATATATGTAAACATAATAACATTGTTGGTGGTGGTAGTTTGAACGATATTTACACAAAATTAAGATGAGATGATTCTATATCGAGTTTAATGTTGTTTTTCCTTTATCCATTTTATGCAGCTGTTTGTAAAACTTTTCATTGTTGCACACTTCTGAATGTGCTTTGGAATATTATTCCATAAAATGGTCCCGGAGTAAGACATGCTGCCCTTGAAAATTTCCCGATTTGGCTTAGGAATACTAAAATTAGTATCAGTTAGTGATCGAAGTCTTCTGTCAGTTGAATTACGAGTAGTAAACACATCGGAAATATATGAAGGGGCAATATTGTTCGAAACTCTATACATGAATTTGGCCCTTTGAAGTATAATTCGCTGATCAATTGTGAGGTAATTTAGTTGTTCCATAGCGGCTTGAACAGTAATATACTGTTCACCTAAAATAACGTGACATGCCCTTTTTTTTGCATTATTAAAAGGCTGTTGATATTTTTTCGACTTGCGTTACCCCAGATTACATTACAAAAGTCTAGATGTGGCTGTATGTAAGCTTTATAGAAAATAATTCGATAATTCAAAGGAATAAAATATTTTATTCTTGACAGCAACCATACACCAAAAAAATGCAGTAACCATTGTACAAGAGGTACATGTACATAATGCATTAACCATTTTTCCCATTTCATAACTTTTAAACATCCAGGTATACGAGTTTTCAATATTGTGAAACATTCTGTCAAACTCATGCAGGATTCAAATTGTATGGTCTGTTTGTCTACTGCTCAAGGATTGGCCATAGAAAACACAGCCTTATCATAGCTGACCATCTCATATGTGGTGAAATCAGCATCCTACATGGATCATAAATGGGAATAAAAGTGTATATCTAGTAACTATTATAATTAGGTGGATTACAAAATATATAACTCTCAGTGAATTTTCCTGATAATGAACAATTAAAATGTAATGATAAAAAGTAGTCTTTATTACACAATAAAAACACTTCCCCAATCATGTGTAATGCTCTGTCGGATAAGATCTCTAAATTCTAAGCATGGTACTGACCACTCTGAACCATATCACTTAGCACCCCATGCTGTTAGTTTTATGGCTTCAATTAGGAATAATAGCCCCTTCACTGCAGCACATGTCAATCACACAAAAGTTCTCCAGGAGAACCACGCTAGGCCTTTAAGAGTATGTCCTCGTAAAGAATTCTCAGATAAGGTAAAAAGCGTATCTCGTGAAGTTTTATAATGTCCATGCAGAAATGTATATACATCAATCAAATCGGCTTTAGTGCGTCTAGACTCATGTGATTCAAATTTAAGGTTCTCAGTAGAGCACAAAGCAAGACATTTCTTCTGAACTTTTTCCAGTTTTTGCTTATCCTTAAATAGGCACCATGCTGATGAACCATACTCAAGTCCTGGTCTAATGATAGTGCTATATTGAGTAGAAATATTGTGTGTGGTATATCCAGTAAAACATCTCTTTAATATAAGACCTATTTTCTGAAAAGCCTTATTAGTAATAGCCGTGACGTGGTCCTCCGGTTTGAGGATTTTACTTTTTATTACCCCTAATTCCTTTTGGCATTCAACAGACTTCAGATATAAACCATTCAAGGTATAACAAAGTTTATAGACTCCCGGATACGAAGTACAGTACACTTGGCAGAATTAAATTGCAGAAGCCCTGTCTTTGACCAAGCAAAAAGTCTATTAATATCCTCTTGCAGACTTTGACAATCCTGAAGACAACCTGTCTCTCTATAAAGCTTGGTATCGTCTGGAAAAAGTTTTGCAGTCGAATATACTGCACTTGGCAAGACATTTACATAAAGTAAAAAAAGTAAAGGTCCTAACACATAGATCCCTGGGGGACAACACCACTAGTAACAATAGTCCAATCTGAAGTTCCATCTCTTAATATAACTCTCGGCCGACGTTTTTGAGAAAGGCAGCGAACAGTATCAAACGCCTTAGCGAGATCCATATATATAACATCCATAGGGTGAATGGAATCATTCAAACGAGAATGTCCAATAATTAAGACACTCTAACAACTGACTAATGCACAAACACCTCTATTGAAAACCATGCTGATCACACGAGATTATATTATGTCTTTTTATACACTTCTCAAAACTGCTAACTACACCGCTCACGTTTTGGTTATATATATCGATGGGTTGAATGTTTTTCAATAAAATAAAAAGGAAATACCAATTCAATCATTTTTACATCATTTCATTTTATTTTTTTCATGGGCAATGCTAGAACTAAACCACAATAAGCAATTACAAACGACCCATGTAAACACTAAAGTCACACTTTTCCCATATCTACACAAATGCAGTATCTACCAAGTCTTAAGTTGGAGGTAATCACCAAATCCAAAATATTGGCACCACGTGTAGGCGAATCAACAAGCTGATATAAATAATTTTCCTCTAATGTATCAATAAATACATTGTCGATCTCTTGTGGTGAAGAATATGATGGCCAGTCTATATATTTAAAATTACCCCCCCCCCATCACCCCCCCCCCCCCCCCCCCCCCCCCCCCCCCCCCCACACACACACCAACCCCCACCACAATAATTATATTATCATGATTACACGAATTAATTGAATCACATATACGTTGCAAGTTAAACATCCTTCCTCTTTCGGGCCTATATACCACGCCAATAATAATCTCTAATTGAGGTGTAGGAGAAATAGTATCAAATAATCTCTGCTTGACTGTCAAAAGATACCTCCTGAGGCTTAAGACATTTCTTTACCATATCGACAACCCCTCCTCTGTTCTCTGCTGTGTATGTGCCTTCTTCATAGTAACTTGTCTTTCTATCATCCCGAAAAACCTGGTAATTTCAATTTCTGAATTCAAAACTGTACTATCAAGCCATGTTTCACTTACTGCCACAATGTCGTAATCATTAGAAACAACTGTATCACGCAACTTGGCAAACTTATTATACAAACACTGTGCGTTAAGTAACAGAAAGATACCTTCTTTCTTGCACGGAACGAAAAATTACTGGAAAAAGAACTGTTAACATCAGAACTGAAACTGGAACTATAAAATGAACTGTTATTTACAGGTCTAGATTCATCTAAGGTTCTGCGGGGGGCATATGAGGTCTCTGGTTCTCTGGAATCACTCCTAGCCTCTCTGTAATCACCATCGCCCTCATCAGATAGGGACGATTTCCCCTCACCACCCAGTTTGGGTTAGCCACACGCTTTGTCTTTACTAACTGTCTGGCCATGTAGTCCTTTTCCCTTTTGAAGTTTCGTCATGTCCGGAGTAATGAAAATCCTGTTTGTATTAATATCCTCTGAATGGATAGTTGCTCGATGTTTAGCTGTTGTCAAGACGGCCTTTTTATTATCAACAGAGTTCATGACAACCTTTACGTAGCGAGGTAAGTCATTTCGAATGTCAATTCTTGCCCCAATTCTGTGCGCTGTGACAATGATTTTTATTTTCCTCTTCAACATCCAATAGCACAAAAAGAGCGCGAACGCGTTCCATGCAATCTTCATTTTGGACTTCAGCAAAACCTTTAAAAAAATATTAATCTCATCTGGTTCGTCATCTATCTGCTAACTTTTCACATCAGTACATAGCCGTTTAATTCTATTCTCATTACTAATAACATCAGTCTTGATGGCATCAACTATTGCTTTATCCGCCTTTTGGGTAAGGCTAACTTCAATCACATCACTTTTCTTGTTAACTTCAGATAAATACTCCGCACATCTCTGTTCAATATCACGGTCCGTCCGCACATTTTTTACTGCCTGAGGATCACAATCGTTACAGTAATGGTGTGCTCTCAAGTTAGATTTATAAAAATCATAATCAGTTTTCTATGCATGCTGTGCAGAAATGTAGGGTGCACCGGTCACATTCCATTAATTTATCCTGATCATTATAAAAAATCAACTGACATAAAGTACATTTCCATCCTTCAGTTTCGTCGCCACTAGCTTCATCGGCACTCAAAGACTGAGAATTAGCAGAAGACTTACTTTTTCAGGCGTCCTTTGCTTTCCGAGAATTTCTTGTAGCTCTTGCAGCCATAATTTAGCGGTAAATGTCATGTGCTCATCAACAAATGCAAAAATATCCACCAGCCAACTCATCACTAGATAAGATTATCGATACTACAGTAGCTTTTAAAGTTTAGGTAGATCTACCGTTACCTTGACTTTTTTATCAGGCTCAGCTGGCAATAATTGCGGACGGTTGTTTACCTAATGACGTCACATTATTAACAATGAAGTATGGTAACCTGCCAACTGGATGGACTAGCTCCAACGTGAATAGAGATGGACTGGATACCAAAGAGAGATGGGAGTTAACTGCGTTTAGAACGAATATAGGCATGACCTCCCCTTACCAAGGGAGTTAACTGTGTTTTGACTTTTTTACCACGGTCTTTTTCCCCATAGTTTTTGCTACTCGCGTTACCGCGACGCGAGCTAAGCTCGCTAATATGAATAAGGCACTGCCTCACAACTGACCCTGGACTAAGCATGATATTCCAAACATCCATCCAACTCGGTCAACTCCCACAGACTGGTGAAATGCACTCATCGCCCTGTGTGCAAGAAACTGAACGTACACCTCCCAGAGAACTACTAAGTGTATCGGCCTGTGTCACTCACATGCGTTTCATGCAAGCTGCTCGAACACATCATCTCCAGACACATTCCCACACGCCTAGAAAACAACAGTATAATTACCTCTCTTCAGCATGGCTTCAGGTCTGAGTACTCATGTGAAACCCAACTACTAGCAACCGTGCATGATCTACTACAGAAATATGACACCGCCAGCCAAATACACATGATCATACTGGACTTCTCGGAGGCCTTCGATACAGTCCCCCAAGAGAAGCTTCTGACCAAGTCGTAGACGGACCCCTAAACACATGGATTCGTAATTTCCTGACCTGACGTATGCACGTTTTAGAAGAAGGAGAGAACTCGGACCCAGTCACAGTAGACTCCGGTGTCCCTCAGGGTACAGTCATGGACCCTCTACTCTTCCTGTGTTACACCAACGACCTCTTTGATTCTGTTAGATCACAGGTGCGAGTATGTACAGATGACAGCCGGCTATATAGGGTCATAACAACCAGAGAGGACCATCTCATACTTCAAGACGATTTGAAGGCATAAGACTGGATTTACAACTGGGCCATGCAGTTTAATGCTAAAAAGTGCTACATCTAAATCGTCAAACTTCTACTCCCTGATTAACCATATCCTCCAACAAGTCAAGGAAAACCTACCTCGAAGGAACCATATCTGAAGATTTGAAGTGGGATGCACACATAACAAAGGTCAACTCATCTCTCTGGTTAATGAAACGCAACCTGAAGTACTGCTCTAAATCTTGCAGAAGATCTGCGTACCTAGCATTAGTGTAATCCACACTGGAATATAGCTCCACAGTCTGGGATACCTATTACAAGAAGGACATTAACAGATTAGTGAATGTCCAACACCAAGCTGCCTGGTTCGTCTCCGGCGACTACAAGTTAGGCGAGGAGGGATATGTCACCAGAATGCTATCCGACCTGCAGCTACCGTCGCTCTAAGACAGAAGGAAGATGAATCGACTTTTCTTCTACAAAGTGATCGAGAGGCTGGTTCCAGCTGGTTCCAGATGTCAAATGCCAATACTATCTTATTCCTGAAAGACCAACACGCCGTATCAAGGCAAAAGCATTTAGTGATTATCAATCTATTAACATTATAGACTATCAGGTATTAAACAATTCTAAATGCTTCAAATCAGTGCAGTGTAAAAACGACCAATACAAAAGCTTTTTTTCCAAAAATAACTATTGATTGGAACCATCTTAAAGATAGTTTCGTGTGTGCACCATCATTGGAGAGCTTCAAATCAGCTCTCGTAAAGTGCTATTAAGGGCAACAGTCCCTCTCCTGATGTGTTTATACCGTAAAAGGTCCAAATCGTACATATTCAGTTTCAAACTCGGATTACAATTTAGATTCAACATCTTGTTTTGTTCACACTTTATCATATATAAACACATAGGTTCCATATCATTATCTGAAATTACTTAGTGTAAAACGTATTCTTGTGAGCTCGTACCATTTTTTCTCGAAATACTTTGACCCTCCATTTCCACAAACGTCTTTCAAAGTATTGGAGCTGTGGATGGGGTGTCCTGGCCCCCTTGTTCCTACGCATATGATCCTTTTTAAAAGAGGTTGCAAGCTGATTGTCAAACCATCCGTTGCAGGTTATTAATGCTGAGCTCTACGTAAAGCAGAGTTAAGCCATAAACAACCAAAAACAATGGAGAGTCGACACATCTACTGTTTTCTTGGACATTCAGCACGTCTTGGCATGCAGCTTATCCTAGGCAGAAAAGGCACTGAAAATATATGTAATATAGCTGACCTACATACGGATCATGTACATGTGTGGAGCATGTATGGCTATTCGGGATGACCGGGGCACAACAATTAAGAACAATTGGTAGCTACTAAAGCACCGACAGCTTAACCTGGATGAAACGCACTTATGAAAGTTCAGGCATTAGAATAAACAGTTGAGGTGATGAGGTTGCCTTGTACTCTGACGAACAATGGGATGGTTGTGTAAGCATCGTTTTGGTCAACCTAATTAATTATACTTTTTGTAACAACCTATAGCGTAAGGGGAGGTTTGTTAGATGAACAATGAGATGACCGGGGTAACACACTCGGCAACCACGGGTCACCTTGTCTTTGAAAAATGGGAGGCTTATATAAGTACCTGTATCAAGTAGTTTGGAAAGTAAGTTAAATAATTTGTTTACTTCCAAAATGCTGATATTTGTACTTTTAAGCCAGTTTTGGCGACCCAGAACTAGTTTCGGATGTCACAGTCCAGTTTTAAGAGCACACGTGTCAGTCAGAAAGACGGACATATGTCCGCTATATAAGAAGCGAGATTGCCTTCATTGGGGGGAGTTCAGTACAGATCAGATTGAGGTTCAGAGCGAGATCGACTGAAGGTTTGGTCCACGTCGGGCGGTAGTTTGGGAGGAGATTATTTTTGATAGACTGCTTGCACACGGTTTAAGACGATTTATTCGAAGTTACATATTTTACTCTGGTTTCTTAATTTGTATATTGTGAAAGTGAATTAATAGATAGTAGTTTAATAAATATATATTAAAGACTATTACTTGTGTTAAGTATTTCACGTCACTATAGTACATATGATATATATATAAACAAAGGTATACCGAATCAGCAACCGCGATTGATAGCATTTGCGAATTCGAATCCCCGTTATGACTAGTTATTAAGTTTAAACTTATTAATTTACATCGATTGTAAAGAAAGCTCTATAAACTTATTTGAATCGCTCTCGAGGGCTGGTGTGGCGCAGTCGGTAGCGCGGCGGATTTGTAACCGGAGGCCCCGGGTTCAATCCTCCGTGGTGCCACTGAGTTCCGTCGGTGTGTTCTTGGGCAAGACACTTTTCCTTAGCCTCGTCTGTCGGATGGGGACGTAAACCGGGCGGTCCCGTGTATCGGTCTATCAACCGAGCACGTTAAAGAACCATAGGAATCTATTCGATAATAAGAGTAGGGCAGGTTCCCGGATTCCTATGTATCCTTCCCCTCTCTCTGGGGCGGCTCTAAATAACCTGTACTGTGTTGATGAGCCGTTAAACAACATTCAATTCAATTCAATTGAATCGCTGTCGATGTCTTCCTGTGTAGAACCAGTACTAAGCAATGCATATAAAGTGTCTTGCTCAGGGACACAACGCAAAGGCAATGACGGGAATCGAACCCACGACTTTTGGATCATGGGTCCAACGCTCTACCACTAGATCACATCGCTCCACGCCTACGCGTTTGTGTCAGTATATAAACAAGATGAATCGTTAAACACATCATTTTAATCAAGTATCTAAGATTATCGAGAGAAATGACGAGAAATAACTTACGTACCTTTTTTTCTTTTCTTTTTGTTTGTGTTTGTTTTTTTGATAGCACTCTGGCATTTGTTTATCTAATGAAGCGTTTACCTACTGACGTCACAGCAGAATAATTATGTGACTTCACGTTAACCGCGTTTGTCTGGTAACCTGTCCAAGCGAAAGCGAATACAGGTGGGAAGGATACCAGACGGAGAAGGGAGTGAAATTCGTTTGGAACGAAGATGGGAGTGATTTCCCCTTAACAAAGAGCTAAGTTTGTTAGTACTAACGGACTTAACTGTGTTCTGACTATTTTACCATGTTTTATATGGTCCTCTCTGGTTGAAAAATAATTATGTGACGTCACGTTAACCGCTTTTGTCTGGTATTTTTACCTGTCCAAGCGAAAGCGAATACAGGTGGGAAGGATACCAGACGGAGATGGGAGTGAACTTCGTTTGGAACGAAGATGGGAGTGACCTCCCCTTAACAAAGGAGCTAAGGTTGTTAGTACTAAGGGACTTAACTGTGTTTTGACTGTTTTACCATGTTTTTCCCCCATAGTATTTACGCTACTCGCGTTACCGCAGAGCTCGCTTGCGCTCGCGACGCATGTACACAGAATCTCTTATTTTTGATTGGTTGACACGGCAAACAAACCAAAAAATCTTGCTAAAAAATTAAAATTCAACTTTTGAAGAGTACTTATGAAGGTTAATCATACATTTGTGCAATGTATTCATAACTTGTTACATAATCAAAAATGAAGTATATTTTACATCTACATGCAAGTAGGTGGGTCATCACCATCCAACCCAAACAGCTTTTTCAAAACATACTCAACGTATGGTTTCTGTACGTTTTTTTTCATAAAACTAAGATAGGTCTTTCAAAAAAAGTAAGCACAAATATAATTATAGCTTCTTATATTAGGGATTTCCGTCCATAGCTTAGAGCTATAATGTTCATCTATGGAAAATGAATTGGTGTAGTCTGACCTGTAAGGTCTAGTTTATTTACCATAACACCGGTTATGACGTCACACATCTTCCAGTAGTCTTGATCATCTTCGACGCTTGATTGTAAATACAAAGGTATTGACCAGTTGTGCAGAAATAAATTTGAAACTGGAACCATATGTGACGTTATTATTTTTTTTATTTTCTTCAAGTATTTCAGATCATCCACATTTAGTTCGTAATTGATATAACGATGAAGTTTCCCTCTTTGTTTATATATATATGTATTGTCTTTCTGCCTTTCTGTATATCTTGGATATCAGGTGTTCCTGTATCAGTCAATCAGAAACTTTGCCAGTGTATCGGCAAAAATCAAACGTTGTTCAGGAGGACTGTTCTAGACGTTTGTCTTGAAAACAACCAAGCGTCGCAGATGATCTTGACTACTCTTCTAGTGTTCTATCTTCTCGAGGCAAACAGGTACTTGTAGCACCTTATTTTCATAGCTGTTGTTATTTCTTAATGTTATGCCAACGTATGGGGCTTTCTAGATGTTTTTTTTCTTTATAAACGTCATAAACGTTCATAAACTAAATGCATTAATGTCTAGCAGTACGCATCAAAATAAAAATAAACTCTCGTTTCAGTACCATCGTTCAGTACCTCTAAAATTTAATCTTATTTCTCTCGGTTTTAAACAAAATGCTGCGAGTTTTTTTTTGTTTTTGTTTTTATTATTAAACAACATATAAGGATGAAGTTGTATTCAATATACATGATATATTAATTATAGTCAGTCTACAAATAAATCAGTTAAGGTTTTGCTGCTTCCAGGGCTTATCAGCTTGTTGGAAAATTTGCGAAATTTTATTTTGCCATGCTTATGGTCGGTACAAGATCATAAGTATATGTATTTAACTCGGTTCCATATCAGCAAAGAAGTTAGATTTTCAGATTTGATTGAACTTAGTCTTTAGTCCATTTTGTACTGAAAATGACCGCTCACAAACGATGAAAACTAACTAACTGGTGTCACTGTATCATATAATCAGAAAATTGTCTCGTGAAAGTATGCTACGTGCTATAACAACTCCGACTGCCGTTTTCAAAAGAATGGCGTACCAGGAATATTACGTCCGTACATAGTACGAAGTGAATTAAAATAAAATGAGTATTTCGAAATAAAAAACACAGGGTTTAAGTGGGTACGCGGTCTATCTGGAGAACTGTTATATGTAAATTCCTCATCTGTTATATGTTTAGTTGTGAATCGTGTAAATTCATCATACATGTAATATGCCTAGTTGTCAATCGTGTAAAGTCATCATATATGTTATATGTCTAGTTGTCAATCAGGTAAAGTCATCATACATGTTATAATGTATGTCTAGTTGTGGAACAATTATGTAAATTCATCATGCATGTTATATGTCTAATTGTCAATCAGGTAAAGTCATCATACATGTTATAATGTATGTCTAGTTGTGGAACAATTATGTAAATTCATCATATATGTTATATGTCTCGTTGTCAATCAGGTAAAGTCATCATACATGTTATAATGTATGTCTAGTTGTGGAACAATTATGTTAATTCATCATATATGTTATATGTCTAGTTGTCAATCAGATAAAGTCATCATACATGTTATATGTCTAGTTGTCAATCAGGTAAAGTCATCATACATGTTATATGTCTAGTTGTCAATCAGGTAAAGTCATCATACATGTTATATGTCTAGTTGTCAATCAGATAAAGTCATCATACATGTTATATGTCTAGTTGTCAATCAGATAAAGTTATCATACATGTTATATGTCTAGTTATCAATCAGGTAAAGTCAGCATACATGTTATAATGTATGTCTAGTTGTGGAACAATTATGTAAATTCATTATACATGTTATATGTCCAGTTGTCAATCAGGTAAAGACATCATACATGTTATAATGTATGTCTAGTTACGGAACAATTATGTAAATTCATCATATATGTTATATGTCTCGTTGTCAATCAGGTAAATAAAGTCATCATACATGTTTTATGTCTAGTTGTCAATCGGGTAAAGTCATCATATATGTTACATGTCTAGTTGTCAATCAGGTAGAGTCATCATACATGTTACATGTCTCGTTGTCAATAAGGTATAGTCATCAAATATGTTACATGTCTAGTTGTCAATCGGGTAAAGTCATCATACATGTTACATGTCTAGTTGTCAATCAGGTAAAGTCATCATATATGTTATATGTCTAGTTGTCAATCAGGTAAAGTCATCATACATGTTATATGTCTCGTTGTCAATCAGGTAAAGTCATCATACATGTTATATGTATATTTGTCAATCAGGTAAAGTCATCATACATGTTATATGTCCAGTTGTCAATCACGTAAAGTCATAATACATGTTATAATGTATGTCTAGTTGTTGAACATTGATGTAAATTCGTTATATATGTTATATGTCCCGTTGTAAATCAGGTAAAGTCATCATACATGTTATAATATATGTCTAGTTGTGGAACAATTATGTAAATTCCTCATATATGTTATATGTCTCGTTGTCAATCAGGTAAAGTCATCACACATGTTATATGTCTAGTTGTCAATCAGATAAAGTCATCATACATGTTATATGTCTAGTTGTCAATCGGGTAAAGTCATCATACATGATATATGTCTAGTTGTCAATCAGGTAAAGTCATCATACATGTTATAATGTATGTCTAGTTGTGGAAAAATTATGTTAATTAATCATATATGTAATATGTCTAGTTGTCAATCAGGTAAAGTCATCATACATGTTATATGTCTAGTTGTCAATCAAGTAAAGTCATCATACATGTTATATGTCTCGTTGTCAATCAGGTAAAGTCATCATACATGTTATAATGTATGTCTAGTTGTGGAACAATTATGTGAATGCATCATACATGTTATATGTCTCGATGTCAATCAGGTAAAGTCATCATACATGTTATAATGTATGTCTAGTTGTTGAACACTTATGTAAATTCATCATATATGTAATATGTCTAGTTGTCAATCAGGTAAAGTCATCATACATGTTATATGTCTAGTTGTCAATCAGGTAAAGTCATCATACATGTTATAATGTATATCTAGTTGTGGAACAATTATGTAAATGCATCATACATGTTATATGTCTCGTTGTCAATCAGGTAAAGTCATCATACATGTTATAATGTATGTCTAGTTGTGGAACAATTATTTAAATTCATCATATATGTTATATGTCTCGTTGTCAATCAGGTAAAGTCATCATACATGTTATATGTCTAGTTGTCAATCGGGTAAAGTCATCATACATGTTATATGTCTAGTTGTCAATCGAGTAAAGTCATCATACATGTTATATGTCTAGTTGTCAATCATGTAAAGTCATCATACATGTTAAATGTCTAGTTGTCAATCAGTTAAAGTCATCATACATGTTATAATGAATGTCTAGTTGTGGAACAATTATGTAAATTCATCATATATGTAATATGTCTAGTTGTCAATAAGGTATAAAGTCACCATACATGTTATAATGTATGTCTAGTTGTCGAACAATTATGTAAATTCATCATATATGTTATATGTCTCTTTGTCAATCAGGTAAAGTCATCATACATGTTATATGTCTAGTTGTCAATCAGGTAAAGTCATCATACATGTTATATGTCTCGTTGTCAATCAGGTAAAGTCATCATACATGTTATATGTCTCGTTGTCAATCAGGTAAAGTCTTTATACATGTTATATGTCTAGTTGTCAATCAGGTAAAGTCATCATACATGTTATATGTCTAGTTGTCAATCAGGTAAAGTCATCATACATGTTATAATGTATGTCTAGTTGTGGAACAATTATGTAAATTAATCATATATGTAATATGTCTCGTTGTCAATCAGGTAAAGTCATCATACATGTTATAATGTATGTCTAGTTGTGGAACAATTATGTAAATGCATCATACGTGTTATATGTCTCGTTATCAATCAGGTAAAGTCATCATACATGTTATAATGTATGTCTAGTTGTGGAACAATTATGTTAATTCATCATATATGTTATATGTCTCTTTGTCAATCAGGTAAAGTCATCATACATGTTATATGTGTAGTTGTCAATCAGGTAAAGTCATCATACATATTATATGTCTCGTTGTCAATCAGGTAAAGTCATCATACATGTTATATGTCTAGTTGTCAATCAGGTAAAGTCATCATACATGTTATAATGTATGTCTAGTTGTGGAACAATTATGTAAATTCATCATATATGTAATATGTCTAGTTGTCAATCAGGTAAAGTCATCATACATGTTATAAGGTATGTCTAGTTCTGGAACAATTATGTAAATTCATCATATATATTATATGTCTCGTTGTCAATCAGGTAAAGTCATCATACATGTTATATGTCTCGTTGTCAATCAGGTAAAGTCATCATACATGTTATATGTCTAGTTGTCAATCAGGTAAAGTCATCATACATGTTATATGTCTAGTTGTCAATCAGGTAAAGTCATCATACATGTTATAATGTATGTCTAGTTGTGGAACAATTATGTAAATTCATCATATATGTAATATGTCTAGTTGTCAATCAGGTAAAGTCATCATACATGTTATAAGGTATGTCTAGTTCTGGAACAATTATGTAAATTCATCATATATGTTATATGTCTAGTTGTCAATCAGGTGAAGTCATCATACATGTTATATGTCTAGTTGTCAATCAGGTAAAGTCATCATACATGTTATATGTGTAGTGGTCAATCAGGTAAAGTCATCATACATATTATATGTCTCGTTGTCAATCAGGTAAAGTCATCATACATGTTATATGTCTAGTTGTCAATCAGGTAAAGTCATCATACATGTTATAATGTATGTCTAGTTGTAGAAGAATTATGTAAATTCATCATATATGTAATATGTCTAGTTGTCAATCAGGTAAAGTCATCATACATGTTATAAGGTATGTTTAGTTCTGGAACAATTATGTAAATTCATCATATATGTTATATGTCTCGTGGTCAATCAGGTAAAGTCATCATACATGTTATATGTCTAGTTGTCAATCAGGTAAAGTCATCATACATGTTATATGTCTCGTTGTCAATCAGGTAAAGTCATCATACATGTTATATGTCTAGTTGTCAATCAGGTAAAGTTATCATACATGTTATATGTCTTGTTGTCAATCAGGTAAAGTCATCATACATGTTATATGTCCAGTTGTCAATCAGGTAAAGTCATCATACATGTTATATGTCTCGATGTCAATCAGGTAAAGTCATCATACATGTTATATGTCTCGTTGTCAATCGGGTAAAGTCATCATACATGTTATATGTATAGATGTCAATCGGGTAAAGTCATCATACATGTTATAATGTATGTCTAGTTATGGAACAATTATGAAAATTCATCATATATGTTATATGTCTAGTTGTCAATCGGGTAAAGACATCATACATGTTATTAGGGCTTTCCACTTTTCCTTTTGTTTTCGTTCTGTTTATTAGGGCTTTCCACCTTCCAGTGGAAGGACCTATTGTTGTTGTTCGGCAAGATTTTGACTTTATTCTTGTGACCGCCACTTTTCATAGTAAGACTGGTCGCACGGCCTCCAAAGTTTACACAGTGATAGAGCTAATTCTGGAATAGTGCCGCGAAGCTTTTGGGGTCATGACGTCAACCAAGATGGCCGCCAGTGACGTCATGATGAAAATCTTGTTCGCGCTAGATCTCAGACATTTATGGTCGGATTTGAATGAAACTTTCACAGATTGTAAAGGTCATGGTTTAGTTGTGCAAGAAGGTCATGCGGGGTCATGACGTCATAACGTGATGGCGTCAGAGACGCCAGACGCTTAAAAACTGGAAAAAATCGTCAAAAATACAATTATTGCACGACCATTTTGAAACTTTACCACAATCATGTTTTCATCATCTTCTATCGATCGTGTGAAAAATATTTGATGACGTCATCAAATATGGCGGTCATAGTGGTTTAATTGTAAACAGGCTAAAATAGAAACTTCTAAGTATATTTCGAAAACCGAACCAGCTAGCGCCAACAATGCCCTAACATATGTGCCACTGTGTGGCCTTGATCAAGTCTGGGAAAATCAGGTCACCAGGTCAAAGGTCAAGGTCATAGGTAAGCGATAGGTGTAAACACCAATAACCACCTATATCTCAGTAACGGTTGAAATTGTTATCAAGAACATATGTACCATTTGTAAGGCCTTTCAATTTACTTTTCAACATTAAAGGAACTGCTAAAAACTTCGTGTCCTGCATTAGTGTATAACTATGAAGGGAAGAAGTGTTGGCATGTACACGCCGCAATAAATAGCCCGACCTTCATTGTTAACTGAAACAGGAAGGTTCAGTGGGGTAAGTCACTGCGCTTAAAACTGCAGACCTATACTCCCCGAGGGATTCGCTTCATGGCGGAGGCGTGTCTGATAGATAGAAACATTATCCCTCATCTTATCTTTCCTCGGAAATTGCTGGCGCCGTATATACCCCGATATAATATTGATACCCGCACGTGAAAGTAAAATTAAACGTTTGTATTTTTCGACATTAAAGGAGCTGATACAGACTTCGTGTCCTGCATTAGTGTATAACTGAGTTGCATGTATACGCCGCAAGGCATAGCCAGACCGTCAAAGTCCAGTACCCGGAAAATTCAGTGGATGGATAAGACCTTCCGCTTTAGAGCTGCATAATGTTGTTCATTGTGGACAGTTTTTGGCGGCGCCAAGACAAAAAGGACAATTCATCCCTGTCTCATCTTCCTTTGAAGTTGTTAGTGTTCAATCTTAAAGGGGCACACAGCAATCCTGATTTGTGCAATTAATACTATTAATTATTGGTTCAAAGTTTTCAATAGCTTATTACTTTCAATTAAAAAAACTAACACTTGTATTTGAATTTAACAAAATACTGGATTCATAAGTCGAGGTGCTATGTTTTAGCTTGATACAAACCCCATGATTGCCGTATGTATCCCTTTAATGATCGTCGATGATACATCCGCATGTGTTAAAGGGGTGTACTGCAATCTTGATATTTTAACGGCGGCCCGTTAGTTTTTCACATAGCATAACCTGCATTTATTCAATCATTAATAATAAGTATACTGATATTATCAACCAAACTGGTTTTGCATTTTACTAACGTTTGATTTATAGTGCACCAATAATATATTCAATGCAGGAAGTTTTAAAGTCAAAATGATAATGGATTATTAAACGAGATGCTAATTTAAATGATGGACATACATGCCATGTGTTCCTTAAACGAAAGCATCAGTTGAATGATTCAAAGTCACAATAGTATTTGCTTCATAAATCTAGGTGCTAGTTTTGATGATTGATACGTAATTCGAGATTGCCGCGTGTCCCTTTAAAAACGCTCCCAACATACGTGCAAAGCTAGACATATACATCGATCATGTACAATGACAATATGATACATATGTTTCAAGTCGAACCTATTAACACGCAATTTTACATTCAGGACAATTAATTATGTTATGTTGTTGTTTCTTTTATTTCGCTCGTTTTAATTAAATGCAACTAAAACTCATTAAAATGGTTTAACGCATATTGATACACATTAGTATATTTTTCGAAACGTCCCCAGTCCCTTTAATATGCCTAAAGTGCGAATGCACCTCGGTGAACTCAGTGTTCAATTGCATTTGGCGGGAAATCATGTAGCAATAACAGGAAATAAACAACAATATGTCAATCACATCTGACACACTTAACTGTATTGTTGTCGACTGTCTTGACACCTGTAATTTGACTGGCTTAATTGACAGGGGTTTTCTATCTCAAACTCATGGAGCCTGTCATTTATGTTCAGTGGGCTGTCTTCATAGCACTTTTGGGCGCGGTGTGCTTTTTTAAAGGTACTATTGCGTTCCACCGACCCTCCCAACGCATTCATACGCGGCACTCAGTCCAAAAAATAATACCGAACCGCCATACAATTATTGCATGACCATTTTGAAACTTTACCACAATCATGTTTTCATCATCTTCTATCGATCGTGTAAAAAAATATTTGATGACGTCATCAAATATGGCGGCCATAGTGGTTTAATTTTAAACAGGCTAAAATAGAAACTTCTAAGTATATTTCGAAAACCGAACCAGCTAGCGCCAAGAATGCCCTCATATATGTGCCACTATGTAGTCTTGACCAAGTCTGGGAAAATCAGGTCACCAGGTCAAAGGTCAAGGTCATAGGTAAGCGCTAGGTGTAAACACCAATAACCACCTATATCTCAGTAACGGTTGAAATTGTTATCAAGAACATATGTACCATTTGTAAGGCCTTTCAATTTACTTTTCAAAAATAAAGTCCACTCAAAACGCAACGTTGGTAAATTGTTGCCATAGGAATCAAAATACGATGACGTCAATGACGTAAAATTTGAAAAATTGACGTCGACACGTAAAATTTGTCAGCTTTGTAGAACATATGATTGCAAATACGAACGGGAAGTTTATTTTTAGCTGACGTCATTAATGACGTCACAGTAACGTAGAAACGAAAGAAGATTAAGACCGCTTCTGCCCAAGAACTACATGTCCCTTCTTGGTGAATCTTTGTCAAAATAATGTACTTATTTTGTAGTTGTGTCGTGCAATTTTTTGGGTCGCGGCGACATTCAATACGGCCGCCAGTGAATATCTAAGAAATACCTTGTTCACGCTTCTCTTCCTAAAGGTTGCCAGTCTGATAATGATGAAACTTCGCCAAATAATGTGCGTATGGGTGGGACGTGGGGCAGACGAATGTATACACGTGAAGATGATACATAGCTCAGACCTAACTATTCAGTGTCGGGCGTAACGCTGTACCCGTCTTGCACGCACATACAGATACGCGAAACCATTATTAGGACTTTCCGACTTCGAGTGGAAAGACCTATTGTTGTTGTTCGGCACGATTGTGACTTTATTCTTCTCACCGCCACTTTTCATTGTAAGACTGGTCGCACGGCCTCTAAAGTTTACCAGTGATAGAGCTCATTCTGGAATAGTGCCGCGAAGCTTTTGGGGTCATGACGTCAACCAAGATGGCCGCCAGTGACGTCATGATGAAAATCTTGTTCGCGTTAGATCTCAGACATTTATGGTCGGATTTGAATGAAACTTTCACAGATAGTAAAAGTCATGGTCTAGTTGTGCAAGAAGGTCATGCGGGGTCATGATGTCATAACGTGATGGCGTCAGAGACGCCAGACGCTTAAAAACTGGAAAAAATCGTCAAAAATACAATTATTGCATGACCATTTTGAAACTTTACCACAATCATGTTTTCATCATCTTCTATCGATCGTGTAAAAAATATTTGATGACGTCATCAAATATGGCGGCCATAGTGGTTTAATTTTAAACAGGCTAAAATAGAAACTTCTAAGTATATTTCGAAAACCGAACCAGCTAGCGCCAAGAATGCCCTCATATATGTGCCACTATGTAGTCTTGACCAAGTCTGGGAAATTCAGGTCACCAGGTCAAAGGTCAAGGTCATAGGTAAGCGCTAGGTGTAAACACCAATAACCACCTATATCTCAGTAACGGTTGAAATTGTTATCAAGAACATATGTACCATTTGTAAGGCCTTTCAATTTACTTTTCAAAAATAAAGTCCACTCAAAACGCAACGTTGGTAAATTGTTGCCATAGGAATCAAAATACGATGACGTCAATGACGTAAAATTTGAAAAATTGACGTCGACACGTAAAATTTGTCAGCTTTGTAGAACATATGATTGCAAATACGAACGGGAAGTTTATTTTTAGCTGACGTCATTAATGACGTCACAGTAACGTAGAAACGAAAGAAGATTAAGACCGCTTCTGCCCAAGAACTACATGTCCCTTCTTGGTGAATCTTTGTCAAAATAATGTACTTATTTTGTAGTTGTGTCGTGCAATTTTTTGGGTCGCGGCGACATTCAATACGGCCGCCAGTGAATATCTAAGAAATACCTTGTTCACGCTTCTCTTCCTAAAGGTTGCCAGTCTGATAATGATGAAACTTCGCCAAATAATGTGCGTATGGGTGGGACGTGGGGCAGACGAATGTATACACGTGAAGATGATACATAGCTCAGACCTAACTATTCAGTGTCGGGCGTAACGCTGTACCCGTCTTGCACGCACATACAGATACGCGAAACCATTATTAGGACTTTCCGACTTCGAGTGGAAAGACCTATTGTTGTTGTTCGGCACGATTGTGACTTTATTCTTCTCACCGCCACTTTTCATTGTAAGACTGGTCGCACGGCCTCTAAAGTTTACACAGTGATAGAGCTCATTCTGGAATAGTGCCGCGAAGCTTTTGGGGTCATGACGTCAACCAAGATGGCCGCCAGTGACGTCATGATGAAAATCTTGTTCGCGTTAGATCTCAGACATTTATGGTCGGATTTGAATGAAACTTTCACAGATAGTAAAGGTCATGGTCTAGTTGTGCAAGAAGATCATGCGGGGTCATGACGTCATAACGTGATGGCGTCAGAGACGCCAGACGCTTAAAAACTGGACAAAAATCGTCAAAAATACAATTATTGCATGACCATTTTGAAACTTTACCACAATCATGTTTTCGTCATCTTCTATCGATCGTGTAAAAAATATTTGATGACGTCATCAAATATGGCGGCCATAGTGGTTTAATTGTAAACAGGCTAGAATAGAAACTTCTAAGTATATTTCGAAAACCGAACTAGCTAGCGCCAACAATGCCCTCACATATGTGCCACTGTGTGGCCTTGACCAAGTCTGGGAAAATCAGGTCACCAGGTCAAAGGTCAAGGTCATAGGTAAGCGATAGGTGTAAACACCAATAACCACCTATATCTCAGTAACGGTTGAAATTGTTATCAAGAACATATGTACCATTTGTAAGGCCTTTCAATTTACTTTTCAAAAATAAAGTCCACTCAAAACGCAACGTTGGTAAATTGTTGCCATAGGAACCAAAATACGATGACGTCAATGACGTAAAATTTGAAAAATTGACGTAGACACGTAAAATTTGTCAGCTTTGTAGAACATATGATTGCAAATACGAACGGGAAGTTTATTTTTAGCTGACGTCATAAATGACGTCACAGTAACGTAGAAACGAAAGAAGATTAAAATCGCTTCTGCCCAAGAACTTCATGTACCTTCTTGGTGAATCTTTGTCAAAATAATGTACTTATCTTGTAGTTGTGTCGTGCAATTTTTTGGGTCGCGGCGACATTCAATATGGCCGCCAGTGAATATCTAAGAAATACCTTGTTCACGCTTCTCTTCCTAAAGGTTTCCAGTCTGATAATGATGAAACTTCGCCAAATAATGTGCGTATGGGTGGGACGTGGGGCAGACGAATGTATACACGTGAAGATGATACATAGCTCAGACCTAACTATTCAGTGTCGGGCGTAACGCAGTACCCGTCTTGCACGCACATACAGATACGCGAAACCATTATTAGGGCTTTCCACCTTCCAGTGGAAAGACCTATTGTTGTTGTTCGGCAAGATTTTGACTTTATTCTTCTCACCGCCACTTTTCATAGTAAGACTGGTCGCACGGCCTCTAAAGTTTACACAGTGATAGAGCTCATTCTGGAATAGTGCCGCGAAGCTTTTGGGGTCATGACGTCAACCAAGATGGCCGCCAGTGACGTCATGATGAAAATCTTGTTCGCGTTAGATCTCAGACATTTACGGTCGGATTTGAATGAAACTTTCACAGATAGTAGAGGTCATGGTCTAGTTGTGCAAGAAGGTCATGCGGGGTTATGACGTCATAACGTGATGGCGTCAGAGACGCCAGACGCTTAAAAACTGGAAAAAATCGTCAAAATTACAATTATTGCATGACCATTTTGAAACTTTACCACAATCATGTTTTCATCATCTTCTATCGATCGTGTAAAAAATATTTGATGACGTCATCAAATATGGCGGCCATAGTGGTTTAATTTTAAACAGGCTAAAATAGAAACTTCTAAGTATATTTCGAAAACCGAACCAGCTAGGGCCAATATTGCCCTCATATATGTGCCACTATGTGGTCTTGACCAAGTCTGGGAAAATCAGGACACCAGGTCAAAGGTCAAGGTCATAGGTAAGCGATAGGTGTAAACACCAATAACCACATATATCTCAGTAACGGTTGAAATTGTTATGAAGAACATATGTACCATTTGTAAGGCCTTTCAATTTACTTTCAAAAATAAAGTCCACTCAAAACGCAACGTTGTAAATTGTTGCCATAGGAACCAAAATACGATGACGTCAATGACGTAAAATTTGAAAAATTGACGTAGACACGTAAATTTTGTCAGCTTTGTAGAACATATGATTGCAAATACGAACGGGAAGTTTATCTTTAGCTGACGCCATTAATGACGTCACAGTAACGTAGAAACGAAAGAAGATTAAAATCGCTTCTGCCCAAGAACTACATGTCCCTTCTTGGTGAATCTTTGTCAAAATAATGTACTTATCTTGTAGTTGTGTCGTGCAATTTTTTGGGTCGCGGCGACATTCAATATGGCCGCCAGTGAATATCTAAGAAATACCTTGTTCACGCTACTCTTCCTAAAGGTTTCCAGTCTGATAATGATGAAACTTCGCCAAATAATGTGCGTATGGGTGGGACGTGGGGCAGACGAATGTATACACGTGAAGATGATACATAGCTCAGACCTAACTATTCAGTGTCGGGCGTAACGCAGTACCCGTCTTGCACGCACATACAGATACGCGAAACCATTATTAGGGCTTTCCACCTTCCAGTGGAAAGACCTATTGTTGTTGTTCGGCAAGATTTTGACTTTATTCTTCTCACCGCCACTTTTCATAGTAAGACTGGTCGCACGGCCTCTAAAGTTTACACAGTGATAGAGCTCATTCTGGAATAGTGCCGCGAAGCTTTTGGGGTCATGACGTCAACCAAGATGGCCGCCAGTGACGTCATGATGAAAATCTTGTTCGCGTTAGATCTCAGACATTTATGGTCGGATTTGAATGAAACTTTCACAGATAGTAAAGGTCATGGTCTAGTTGTGCAAGAAGGTCATGCGGGGTCATGACGTCATAACGTGATGGCGTCAGAGACGCCAGACGCTTTAAAACTGGAAAAAATCGTCAAAAATACAATTATTGCATGACCATTTTGAAACTTTACCACAATCATGTTTTCATCATCTTCTATCGATCGTGTATAAAATATTTGATGACGTCATCAAATATGGCGGCCATAGTGGTTTAATTTTAAACAGGCTAAAATAGAAACTTCTAAGTATATTTCGAAAACCGAACCAGCTAGGGCCAATATTGCCCTCATATATGTGCCACTATGTGGTCTTGACCAAGTCTGGGAAAATCAGGACACCAGGTCAAAGGTCAAGGTCATAGGTAAGCGATAGGTGTAAACACCAATAACCACATATATCTCAGTAACGGTTGAAATTGTTATGAAGAACATATGTACCATTTGTAAGGCCTTTCAATTTACTTTCAAAAATAAAGTCCACTCAAAACGCAACGTTGTAAATTGTTGCCATAGGAACCAAAATACGATGACGTCAATGACGTAAAATTTGAAAAATTGACGTAGACACGTAAATTTTGTCAGCTTTGTAGAACATATGATTGCAAATACGAACGGGAAGTTTATCTTTAGCTGACGCCATTAATGACGTCACAGTAACGTAGAAACGAAAGAAGATTAAAATCGCTTCTGCCCAAGAACTACATGTCCCTTCTTGGTGAATCTTTGTCAAAATAATGTACTTATCTTGTAGTTGTGTCGTGCAATTTTTTGGGTCGCGGCGACATTCAATATGGCCGCCAGTGAATATCTAAGAAATACCTTGTTCACGCTACTCTTCCTAAAGGTTTCCAGTCTGATAATGATGAAACTTCGCCAAATAATGTGCGTATGGGTGGGACGTGGGGCAGACGAATGTATACACGTGAAGATGATACATAGCTCAGACCTAACTATTCAGTGTCGGGCGTAACGCAGTACCCGTCTTGCACGCACATACAGATACGCGAAACCATTATTAGGGCTTTCCACCTTCCAGTGGAAAGACCTATTGTTGTTGTTCGGCAAGATTTTGACTTTATTTTTCTCACCGCCACTTTTCATAGTAAGACTGGTCGCACGGCCTCTAAAGTTTACACAGTGATAGAGCTCATTCTGGAATAGTGCCGCGAAGCTTTTGGGGTCATGACGTCAACCAAGATGGCCGCCAGTGACGTCATGATGAAAATCTTGTTCGCGTTAGATCTCAGACATTTATGGTCGGATTTGAATGAAACTTTCACAGATAGTAAAGGTCATGGTCTAGTTGTGCAAGAAGGTCATGCGGGGTCATGACGTCATAACGTGATGGCGTCAGAGACGCCAGACGCTTTAAAACTGGAAAAAATCGTCAAAAATACAATTATTGCATGACCATTTTGAAACTTTACCACAATCATGTTTTCATCATCTTCTATCGATCGTGTATAAAATATTTGATGACGTCATCAAATATGGCGGCCATAGTGGTTTAATTTTAAACAGGCTAAAATAGAAACTTCTAAGTATATTTCGAAAACCGAACCAGCTAGCGCCAAGAATGCTCTCATATATGTGCCACTATGTGGTCTTGACCAAGTCTGGGAAAATCAGGTCACTAGGTCAAAGGTCAAGGTCATAGGTAAGCGATAGTTGTAAACACCAATAACCACCTATATCTCAGTAACGGTTGAAATTGTTATCAAGAACATATGTACCATTTGTAAGGCCTTTCAATTTACTTTTCAAAAATAAAGTCCACTCAAAACGCAACGTCGGTAAATTGTTGCCATAGGAACCAAAATACGATGACGTCAATGACGTAAAATTTGAAAAATTGACGTAGACACGTAAAATTTGTCAGCTTTGTAGAACATATGATTGCAAATACGAACGGGAATTTTTTTTAGCTGACGTCATTAATGACGTCACAGTAACGTAGAAACGAAAGAAGATTAAAATCGCTTCTGCCCAAGAACTACATGTCCCTTCTTGGTTAATCTTTGTCAAAATAATGTACTTATCTTGTAGTTGTGTCGTGCAATATTTTGGGTCGCGGCGACATTCAATATGGCCGCCAGTGAATATCTAAGAAATACCTTGTTCACGCTTCTCTTCCTAAAGGTTTCCAGTCTGATAATGATGAAACTTCGCAAAATAATGTGCGTATGGGTGGGACGTGGGGCAGACGAATGTATACACGTGAAGATGATACATAGCTCAGACCTAACTATTCAGTGTCGGGCGTAACGCAGTACCCGTCTTGCACGCACATACAGATACGCGAAACCATTATTAGGGCTTTCCACCTTCCAGTGGTGAGACCTATTGTTGTTGTTCGGCAAGATTTTGACTTTATTCTTCTCACCGCCACTTTTCATAGTAAGACTGGTCGCACGGCCTCTTAAGTTTACACAGTGATAGAGCTCATTCTGGAATAGTGCCGCGAAGCTTTTGGGGTCATGACGTCAACCAAGATGGCCGCCAGTGACGTCATGATGAAAATCTTGTTCGCGTTAGATCTCAGACATTTATGGTCGGATTTGAATGAAACTTTCACAGATAGTAAAGGTCATGGTCTAGTTGTGCAAGAAGGTCATGCGGGGTCATGACGTCATAACGTGATGGCGTCAGAGACGCCAGACGCTTAAAAACTGGACAAAAATCGTCAAAAATACAATTATTGCATGACCATTTTGAAACTTTACCACAATCATGTTTTCATCATCTTCTATCGATCGTGTAAAAAATATTTGATGACGTCATCAAATATGGCGGCCATATTGGTTTAATTTTAAACAGGCTAAAATAGAAACTTCTAAGTATATTTCGAAAACCGAACCAGCTAGCGCCAAGAATGCCCTCATATATGTGCCACTATGTGGTCTTGACCAAGTCTGGGAAAATCAGGTCACCAGGTCAAAGGTCAAGGTCATAGGTAAGCGATAGGTGCAAACACCAATAACCACCTATATCTCAGTAACGGTTGAAATTGTTATCAAGAACATATGTACCATTTGTAAGGCCTTTCAATTTACTTTTCAAAAATAAAGTCCACTCAAAACGCAACGTTGGTAAATTGTTGCCATAGGAACCAAAATACGATGACGTCAATGACGTAAAATTTGAAATATTGACGTAGACACGTAAATTTTGTCAGCTTTGTAGAACATATGATTGCAAATACGAACGGGAAGTTTATTTTTAGCTGACGTCATTAATGACGTCACAGTAACGTAGAAGCGAAAGAAGATTAAAATCGCTTCTGCCCAAGAACTACATGTCCGTTCTTGGTGAATCTTTGTCAAAATAATGTACTTATCTTGTAGTTGTGCATTGCAATGTTTTGGGTCGCGGCGACATTCAATATGGCCGCCAGTGAATATCTAAGAAATACCTTGTTCACGCTTCTCTTCCTAAAGGTTTCCAGTCTGATAATGATGAAACTTCGCCAAATAATGTGCATATGGGTGGGACGTGGGGCAGACGAATGTATACACGTGAAGATGATACATAGCTCAGACCTAACTATTCAGTGTCGGGCGTAACGCAGTACCCGTCTATCACGCACATACAGATACGCGAAACCATTATTAGGGCTTTCCACCTTCCAGTGGAAAGACCTATTGTTGTTGTTCGGCAAGATTTTGACTTTATTCTTCTCTACGCCACTTTTCATAGTAAGACTGGTCGCACGGCCTCTAAAGTTTACACAGTGATAGAGCTCATTCTGGAATAGTGCCGCGAAGCTTTTGGGGTCATGACGTCAACCAAGATGGCCGCCAGTGACGTCATGATGAAAATCTTGTTCGCGTTAGATCTCAGACATTTATGGTCGGATTTAAATGAAACTTTCACAGATAGTAAAGGTCATGGTCTAGTTGTGCAAGAAGGTCATGCGGGGTCAAGACGTCATAACGTGATGGCGTCAGAGACGCCAGACGCTTAAAAACTGGAAAAAATCGTCAAAAATACAATTATTGCATGACCATTTTGAAACTTTACGACAATCATGTTTTCATCATCTTCTATCGATCGTTTAAAAAATATTTGATGACGTCATCAAATATGGCGGCCATAGTGGTTTAATTTTAAACAGGCTAAAATAGAAACTTCTAAGTATATTTCGAAAACCGAACCAGCTAGCGCCAAGAATGCCCTCATATATGTGCCACTATGTGGTCTTGACCAAGTCTGGGAAAATCAGGTCACCAGGTCAAAGGTCAAGGTCATAGGTAAGCGATAGGTGTAAATACCAATAACCACCTATATCTCAGTAACGGTTGAAATTGTTATCAAGAACATATGTACCATTTGTGTGGCCTTTCAATTTACTTTTTAAAAATAAAGTCCACTCAAAACGCAACGTTGGTAAATTGTTGCCATAGGAACCAAAAAAAGACGACGTCAATGACGTAAAATTTGAAAAATTGACGTAGACACGTAAAATTTGTCAGCTTTGTAGAACATATGATTGCAAATACAAACGGGAAGTTTATTTTTAGTTGACGTCATTAATGACGTCACAGTAACGTAGAAACGAAAGAAGATTGAAATCGCTTCTGCCCAAGAACTACATGTCCGTTCTTGGTGAATCTTTGTCAAAATAATGTACTTATCTTGTAGTTGTGTCGTGCAATTTTTTGGGTCGCGGCGACATTCAATATGGCCGCCAGTGAATATCTAAGAAATACCTTGTTCACGCTTCTCTTCCTAAAGGTTTCCAGTCTGATAATGATGAAACTTCGCCAAATAATGTGCGTATGGGTGGGACGTGGGGCAGACGAATGTATACACGTGAAGATGATACATAGCTCAGACCTAACAATTCAGTGTCGGGTGTAACGCAGTACCCGTCTTGCACGCACATACAGATACGCGAAACCATTATTAGGGCTTTCCACCTTCCAGTGGAAAGACCTATTGTTGTTGTTCGGCAAGATTTTGACTTTATTCTTCTCACCGCCACTTTTCTTAGTAAGAATGGTCGCACGGCCTCTAAAGTTTACACAGTGATAGAGCTCATTCTGGAATAGTGCCGCGAAGCTTTTGGGGTCATGACGTCAACGAAGATGGCCGCCAGTGACGTCATGATGAAAATCTTGTTCGCGTTAGATCTCAGACATTTATGGTCGGATTTGAATGAAACTTTCACAGATAGTAAAGGTCATTGTCTAGTTGTGCAAGAAGGTCATGCAGGGTCATGACGTCATAACGTGATGGCGTCAGAGACGCCAGACGCTTAAAAACTGGAAAAAATCGTCAAAAATACAATTATTGCATGACCATTTTGAAACTTTACCACAATCATGTTTTCATCATCTTCTATCGATCGTGTAAAAAATATTTGATGACGTCATCAAATATGGCGGCCATAGTGGTTTAAATTTAAACAGGCTAAAATAGAAACTTCTAAGTATATTTCGAAAACCGAACCAGCTAGCGCCAAGAATGCCCTCATATATGTGCCACTATGTGGTCTTGACCAAGTCTGGGAAAATCAGGTCACCAGGTCAAAGGTCAAGGTCATAGGTAAGCGATAGGTGTAAACACAAATTACCACCTATATCTCAGTAACGGTTGAAATTGTTATCAAGAACATATGTACCATTTGTAAGGCCTTTCAATTTACTTTTCAAAAATAAAGTCCACTCAAAACGCAACGTTGGTAAATTGTTGCCATAGGAACCAAAATACGATGACGTCAATGACGTAAAATTTGAAAAATTGACGTAAACACGTAACATTTGTCAGCTTTGTAGAACATATGATTGCAAATACGAACGGGAAGTTTATTTTTAGTTGACGTCATTAATGACGTCACAGTAACGTAGAAACGAAAGAAGATTAAAATCGCTTCTGCCCAAGAACTACATGTCCCTTCTTGGTGAATCTTTGTCAAAATAATGTACTTATCTTGTAGTTGTGTCGTGCAATTTGTTGGGTCGCGGCGACATTCAATATGGTCGCCAGTGAATATCTAAGAAATACCTTGTTCACGCTTCTCTTCCTAAAGGTTTCCAGTCTGATAATGATGAAACTTCGCCAAATAATGTGCGTATGGGTGGGACGTGGGGCAGACGAATGTATACACGTGAAGATGATACATAGCTCAGACCTAACTATTCAGTGTCGGGCGTAACGCAGTACCCGTCTTGCACGCACATACAGATACGCGAAACCATTATTAGGGCTTTCCACCTTCCAGTGGAAAAACCTATTGTTGTTGTTCGGCAAGATTTTGACTTTATTCTTCTCACCGCCACTTTTCATAGTAAGACTGGTTGCACGGCCTCTAAAGTTTACACAGTGATAGAGCTCAATCTGGAATAGTGCCGCGAAGCTTTTGGGGTCATGACGTCAACCAAGATGGCCGCCAGTGACGTCATGATGAAAATCTTGTTCGCGTTAGATCTCAGACATTTATGGTCGGATTTGAATGAAACTTTCACAGATAGTAAAGGTCATGGTCTAGTTGTGCAAGAAGGTCATGCAGGGTCATGACGTCATAACGTGATGGCGTCAGAGACGCCAGACTCTTAAAAACTGGAAAAAATCGTCAAAATTACAATTATTGCATGACCATTTTGAAACTTTACCACAATCATGTTTTCATCATCTTCTATCGTTCGTGTAAAAAATATTTGATGACGTCATCAAATATGGCGGCCATAGTGGTTTAATTTTAAACAGGCTAAAATAGAAACTTCTAAGTATATTTCGAAAACCGAACCAGCTAGCGCCAAGAATGCCCTCATATATGTGCCACTATGTGGTCTTGACCAAGTCTGGGAAAATCAGGTCACCAGGTCAAAGGTCAAGGTCATAGGTAAGCGATAGGTGTAAACACCAATAACCACCTATATCTCAGTAACGGTTGAAATTGTTATCAAGAACATATGTACCATTTGTAAGGCCTTTCAATTTACTTTTCAAAAATAAAGTCCACTCAAAACGCAACGTTGGTAAATTGTTGCCATAGGAACCAAAATACGATGACGTCAATGACGTAAAATTTGAAAAATTGACGTAGACACGTAAAATTTGTCAGCTTTGTAGAACATATGATTGCAAATACGAACGGGAAGTTTATTTTTAGTTGACGTCATTAATGACGTCACAGTAACGTAGAAACGAAAGAAGATTAAAATCGCTTCTGCCCAAGAACTACATGTCCCTTCTTGGTGAATCTTTGTCAAAATAATGTACTTATCTTGTAGTTGTGTCGTGCAATTTGTTGGGTCGCGTGGTCATTCAATATGGCCGCCAGTGAATATCTAAGAAATACCTTGTTCACGCTTCTCTTCCTAAAGGTTTCCAGTCTGATAATGATGAAACTTCGCCAAATAATGTGCGTATGGGTGGGACGTGGGGCAGACGAATGTATACACGTGAAGATGATACATAGCTCAGACCTAACTATTCAGTGTCGGGCGTAACGCAGTACCCGTCTTGCACGCACATACAGATACGCATAACCATTATTAGGGCTTTCCACCTTCCAGTGGAAAGACCTATTGTTGTTGTTCGGCAAGATTTTGACTTTATTCTTTTCACCGCCACTTTTCATAGTAAGACTGGTCGCACGGCCTGCAAAGTTTACACAGTGATAGAGCTCATTCTGGAATAGTGCCGCGAAGCTTTTGGGGTCATGACGTCAACCAAGATGGCCGCCAGTGACGTCATGATGAAAATCTTGTTCGCGTTAGATCTCAGACATTTATGGTCGGATTTGAATGAAACTTTCACAGATAGTAAAGGTCATGGTCTAGTTGTGCAAAAAGCTCATGCGGGGTCATGACGTCATAACGTGATGGCGTCAGAGACGCCAGAAGCTTAAAAACTGGAAAAAATCGTCAAAAATACAATTATTGCATGACCATTTTGAAACTTTACCACAATCATGTTTTAGTCATCTTCTATCGATCGTGTAAAAAATATTTGATGACGTCATCAAATATGGCGGCCATAGTGGTTTAATTTTAAACAGGCTAAAATAGAAACTTCTAAGTATATTTCGAAAACCGAACCAGCTAGCGCCAAGAATGCCCTCATATATGTGCCACTATGTGGTCTTGACCAAGTCTGGGAAAATCAGGTCACCAGGTCAAAGGTCAAGGTCATAGGTAAGCGATAGGTGTAAACACCAATCACCACCTATATCTCAGTAACGGTTGAAATTGTTATCAAGAACATATGTACCATTTGTAAGGCCTTTCAATTTACTTTTCAAAAATAAAGTCCACTCAAAACGCAACGTTGGTAAATTGTTGCCATAGGAACCAAAATACGATGACGTCAATGACGTAAAATTTGAAAAATTGACGTAGACACGTAAAATTTGTCAGTTTTGTAGAACTTATGATTGCAAATACGATCGTGAAGTTTATTTTTAGCTGACGTCATTATTGACGTCACAGTAACGTAGAAACAAAAGAAGATTAAAATCGCTTCTGCTCAAGAACTACCTGTCCCTTCTTGGTGAATCTTTGTCAAAATAATGTACTTATCTTGTAGTTGTGCATTGCAATTTCTTGGATCTCGGCATCATTCAATATGGCCGCCAGTGAATATCTAAGAAATACCTTGTTCACGCTTCTCTTTCTAAAGATTTCCAGTCTGATAATGATGAAACTTCGCCAAATAATGTGCGTATGGGTGGGACGTGGGGCAGGCGAATGTATACACGTGAATATGATACATAGCTCAGACCTAAATATTCAGTGTCGTGCGTAACGCAGTTCCCATCTTGCACGCACATACAGATACGCGAAACCATTACTAGGGCTTTCCACCTTCCAGTGGAAAGACCTATTGTTGTTGTTCGGCAAGATTTTGACTTTATTCTTCTCACCGCCACTTTTCATAGTAAGACTGGTCGCACGGCCTCTAAAGTTTACACAGTGATAGAACTCATTCTGGAATAGTGCCGCGAAGCTTTTGGGGTCATGACGTCATCCAAGATGGCCGCCAGTGACGTCATGATGAAAATCTTGTTAGCGCTAGATCTCAGACATTTATGGTCGGATTTGAATGAAACGTTCACAGATTGTAAAGGTCATGGTCTAGTTGTGCAAGAAGGTCATGCGGGGTCATGACGTCATAACGTGATGGCGTCAGAGACGCCAAACGCTAAAAAACTGGAAAAAAATCGTCAAAAATACAATTATTGCATGACGATTTTGAAACCTTACCACAATCATGTGTTCATCATCTTCTATCGATCGTGTGAAAAAGGTGTTGATGACGTCATCAAATATGGCGGCCATAGTGATTTGATTTTAAACAGGCTAAAATATAAACTTCTAAGTATATTTCGAAAACCGAACCAGCTAGCGCCAACAATGCCCTCATATATGTGCCACTATGTGACCTTGACCAAGTCTGGGAAAATCAGGTCATCAGATTAAAGGTCAAGGTCAGAGTAAGCGATAGGTGTAAACACCAATAACCACCTATATCTCAGTTACGGTTGAAATTGTTATCAAGAACATATGTACCATTTGTAAGGCCTTTCAATTTACTTTTCAAAAATAAAGTCCACTCAAAACGCAACGTTGGTAAATGGTTGCCATAGGAACCAAAATACGATGACGTCAATGACGTAAAATTTGAAAAATTGACGTAGACACGTAAAATTTGTCAGTTTTGTAGAACTTATGATTGCAAATACGATCGTGAAGTTTATTTTTAGCTGACGTCATTATTGACGTCACAGTAACGTAGGAACGAAAGAAGATTAAAATCGCTTCTGCTCAAGAACTACCTGTCCCTTCTTGGTGAATCTTTGTCAAAATAATGTACTTATCTTGTAGTTGTGCATTGCAATTTTTTGGATCTCGGCATCATTCAATATGGCCGCCAGTGAATATCTAAGAAATACCTTGTTCACGCTTCTCTTTCTAAAGATTTCCAGTCTGATAATGATGAAACTTCGCCAAATAATGTGCGTATGGGTGGGACGTGGGGCAGGCGAATGTATACACGTGAATATGATACATAGCTCAGACCTAAATATTCAGTGTCGTGCGTAACGCAGTTCCCATCTTGCACGCACATACAGATACGCGAAACCATTACTAGGGCTTTCCACCTTCCAGTGGAAAGACCTATTGTTGTTGTTCGGCAAGATTTTGACTTTATTCTTCTCACCGCCACTTTTCATAGTAAGACTGGTCGCACGGCCTCTAAAGTTTACACAGTGATAGAACTCATTCTGGAATAGTGCCGCGAAGCTTTTGGGGTCATGACGTCATCCAAGATGGCCGCCAGTGACGTCATGATGAAAATCTTGTTAGCGCTAGATCTCAGACATTTATGGTCGGATTTGAATGAAACGTTCACAGATTGTAAAGGTCATGGTCTAGTTGTGCAAGAAGGTCATGCGGGGTCATGACGTCATAACGTGATGGCGTCAGAGACGTCAAACGCTAAAAAACTGGAAAAAAATCGTCAAAAATACAATTATTGCATGACGATTTTGAAACCTTACCACAATCATGTGTTCATCATCTTCTATCGATCGTGTGAAAAAGGTGTTGATGACGTCATCAAATATGGCGGCCATAGTGATTTGATTTTAAACAGGCTAAAATATAAACTTCTAAGTATATTTCGAAAACCGAACCAGCTAGCGCCAACAATGCCCTCATATATGTGCCACTATGTGACCTTGACCAAGTCTGGGAAAATCAGGTCATCAGATTAAAGGTCAAGGTCAGAGTAAGCGATAGGTGTAAACACCAATAACCACCTATATCTCAGTTACGGTTGAAATTGTTATCAAGAACATATGTACCATTTGTAAGGCCTTTCAATTTACTTTTCAAAAATAAATCCACTCAAAACGCAACGTTGGTAAATGGTTGCCATAGGAACCAAAATACGATGACGTCAATGACGTAAAATTTGAAAAATTGACGTAGACACGTACAATTTGTCAGTTTTGTAGAACTTATGATTGCAAATACGATCGTTAAGTTTATTTTTAGCTGACTCCATTATTGACGTCACAGTCACGTAGAAACGAAAGAAGATTAAAATCGCTTCTGCTCAAGAACTACCTGTCCCTTCTTGGTGAATCTTTGTCAAAATAATGTACTTATCTTGTAGTTGTGCATTGCAATTTTTTGGATCTCGGCATCATTCAATATGGCCGCCAGTGAATATCTAAGAAATACCTTGTTCACGTTTCTCTTTCTAAAGATTTCCAGTCTGATAATGATGAAACTTCGCCAAATACTGTGCGTATGGGTGGGACGTGGGGCAGGCGAATGTATACACGTGAATATGACACATAGCTCAGACCTAAATATTCAGTGTCGTGCGTAACGCAGTTCCCATCTTGCACGCACATACAGATACGCGAAACCATTATTAGGGCTTTCCACCTTTCAGTGGAAAGACCTATTGTTGTTGTTCGGCAAGATTTTGACTTTATTCTTCTCACCGCCACTTTTCATAGTAAGACTGGTCGCACGGCCTCTAAAGTTTACACAGTGATAGAACTCATTCTGGAATAGTGCCGCGAAGCTTTTGGGGTCATGACGTCATCCAAGATGGCCGCCAGTGACGTCATGATGAAAATCTTGTTAGCGCTATATCTCAGACATTTATGGTCGGATTTGAATGAAACGTTCACAGATTGTAAAGGTCATGGTCTAGTTGTGCAAGAAGGTCATGCGGGGTCATGACGTCATAAAGTGATGGCGTCAGAGACGCCAGACGCTTAAAAACTGGAAAGAAATCGTCAAAAATACAATTATTGCATGACCATTTTGAAACCTTACCACAATCATGTGTTCATCATCTTCTATCGATCGTGTGAAAAAGGTGTTGATGACGTCATCAAATATGGCGGCCATAGTGGTTTGATTTTAAACAGGCTAAAATAGAAACTTCTAAGTATATTTCGAAAACCGAACCAGCTAGCGCCAACAATGCCCTCATATATGTGCCACTATGTGACCTTGACCAAGTCTGGGAAAATCAGGTCACCAGATTAAAGGTCAAGGTCATAGGTAAGCGATAGGTGTAAACACCAATAACCACCTATATCTCAGTAACGGTTGAAATTGTTATCAAGAACATATGTACCATTTGTAAGGCCTTTCAATTTACTTTTCAAAAATAAAGTCCACTCAAAACGCAACGTGGGTAAATGGTTGCCATAGGAACCAAAATACGATGACGTCAATGACGTAAAATTTGAAAAATTGACGTAGACACGTAAAATTTGTCAGTTTTGTAGAACTTATGATTGCAAATACGATCGTGAAGTTTATTTTTAGCTGACGTCATTATTGACGTCACAGTCACGTAGAAACGAAAGAAGATTAAAATCGCTTCTGCTCAAGAACTACCTGTCCCTTCTTGGTGAATCTTTGTCAAAATAATGTACTTATCTTGTAGTTGTGCATTGCAATTTTTTGCATCTCGGCATCATTCAATATGGCCGCCAGTGAATATCTAAGAAATACCTTGTTCACGCTTCTCTTTCTAAAGATTTCCAGTCTGATAATGATGAAACTTCGCCAAATAATGTGCGTATGGGTGGGACGTGGGGCAGGCGAATGTATACACGTGAATATGATACATAGCTCAGACCTAAATATTCAGTGTCGTGCGTAACGCAGTTCCCATCTTGCACGCACATACAGATACGCGAAACCATTATTAGGGCTTTCCACCTTCCAGTGGAAAGACCTATTGTTGTTGTTCGGCAAGATTTTGACTTTATTCTTCTCACCGCCACTTTTCATAGTAAGACTGGTCGCACGGCCTCTAAAGTTTACACAGTGATAGAACTCATTCTGGAATAGTGCCGCGAAGCTTTTGGGGTCATGACGTCATCCAAGATGGCCGCCAGTGACGTCATGATGAAAATCTTGTTAGCGCTAGATCTCAGACATTTATTGTCGGATTTGAATGAAACGTTCACAGATTGTAAAGGTCATGGTCTAGTTGTGCAAGAAGGTCATGCGGGGTCATGACGTCATAACGTGATGGCGTCAGAGACGCCAGACGCTTAAAAATTGGAAAAAATCGTCAAAAATACAATTATTGCATGACCATTTTTAAACCTTACCACAATCATGTGTTCATCATCTTCTATCGATCGTGTGAAAAAGGTGTTGATGACGTCATCAAATATGGCGGCCATAGTGGTTTGATTTTAAACAGGCTAAAATAGAAACTTCTAAGTATATTTCGAAAACCGAACCAGCTAGCGCCAACAATGCCCTCATATATGTGCCACTATGTGACCTTGACCAAGTCTGGGAAAATCAGGTCACCAGATCAAAGGTCAAGGTCATTGGTAAGCGATAGGTGTAAACACCAATAACCACCTATATCTCAGTAACGGTTGAAATTGTTATCAAGAACATATGTACCATTTGTAAGGCCTTTCAATTTACTTTTCAAAAATAAAGTCCACTCAAAACGCAACGTATGTAAATGGTTGCCATAGGAACCAAAATACGATGACGTCAATGACGTAAAATTTGAAAAATTGACGTAGACACGTAAAATTTGTCAGTTTTGTAGAACTTATGATTGCAAATACGATCGTGAAGTTTATTTTTAGCTGACGTTATTATTGACGTCACAGTAACGTAGAAACGAAAGAAGATTAAAATCGCTTCTGCTCAAGAACTACCTGTCCCTTCTTGGTGAATCTTTGTCAAAATAATGTACTTATCTTGTAGTTGTGCATTGCATTTTTTTGGATCTCGGCATCATTCAATATGGCCGCCAGTGAATATCTAAGAAATACCTTGTTCACGCTTCTCTTTCTAAAGATTTTCAGTCTGATAATGATGAAACTTCGCCAAATAATGTGCGTATGGGTGGGACGTGGGGCAGGCGAATGTATACACGTGAATATGATACATAGCTCAGACCTAAATATTCAGTGTCGTGCGTAACGCAGTTCCCATCTTGCACGCACATACAGATACACGAAACCATTATTAGGGCTTTCCACCTTCCAGTGGAAAGACCTATTGTTGTTGTTCGGCAAGATTTTGACTTTATTCTTCTCACCGCCACTTTTCATAGTAAGACTGGTCGCACGGCCTCTAAAGTTTACACAGTGATAGAACTCATTCTGGAATAGTGCCGCGAAGCTTTTGGGGTCATGACGTCATCCAAGATGGCCGCCAGTGACGTCATGATGAAAATCTTGTTAGCGCTAGATCTCAGAAATTTATGGTCGGATTTGAATGAAACGTTCACAGATTGTAAAGGTCATGGTCTAGTTGTGCAAGAAGGTCATGCGGGGTCATGACGTCATAACGTGATGGCGTCAGAGACGCCAGACGCTAAAAAAAATGGAAAAAATCGTCAAAAATACAATTATTGCATGACATTTTGAAACCTTACCACAATCATGTGTTCATCATCTTCTATCGATCGTGTGAAAAAGGTGTTGATGAAGTCATCAAATATGGCGGCCATAGTGGTTTGATTTTAAACAGGCTAAAATAGAAACTTCTAAGTATATTTCGAAAACCGAACCAGCTAGCGCCAACAATGCCCTCATATATGTGCCACTATGTGACCTTGACCAAGTCTGGGAAAATCAGGTCACCAGATCAAAGGTCAAGGTCATAGGTAAGCGATAGGTGTAAACACCAATAACCACCTATATCTCAGTAACGGTTGAAATTGTTATCAAGAACATATGTACCATTTGTAAGGCCTTTCAATTTACTTTTCAAAAATAAAGTCCACTCAAAACGCAACGTTGGTAAATGGTTGCCATAGGAACCAAAATACGATGACGTCAATGACGTAAAATTTGAAAAATTGACGTAGACACGAAAAATTTGTCAGTTTTGTAGAACTTATGATTGCAAATACGATCGTGAAGTTTATTTTTAGCTGACGTCATTATTGACGTCACAGTCACGTAGAAACGAAAGAAGATTAAAATCGCTTCTGCTCAAGAACTACCTGTCCCTTCTTGGTGAATCTTTGTCAAAATAATGTACTTATCTTGTAGTTGTGCATTGCAATTTTTTGGATCTCGGCATCATTCAATATGGCCGCCAGTGAATATCTAAGAAATACCTTGTTCACGCTTCTCTTTCTAAAGATTTCCAGTCTGATAATGATGAAACTTCGCCAAATAATGTGCGTATGGGTGGGACGTGGGGCAGGCGAATGTATACACGTGAATATGATACATAGCTCAGACCTAAATATTCAGTGTCGTGCGTAACGCAGTTCCCATCTTGCACGCACATACAGATACGCGAAACCATTATTAGGGCTTTCCACCTTCCAGTGGAAAGACATTAGGGCTTTCCACCTTCCAGTGGAAAGACCTATTGTTGTTGTTCGGCAAGATTTTGACTTTATTCTTCTCACCGCCACTTTTCATAGTAAGACTGGTCGCACGGCCTCTAAAGTTTACACAGTGATAGAACTCATTCTGGAATAGTGCCGCGAAGCTTTTGGGGTCATGACGTCATCCAAGGTGGCCGCCAGTGACGTCATGATGAAAATCTTGTTAGCGCTAGATCTCAGACATTTATGGTCGGATTTTAATGAAACGTTCACAGATTGTAAAGGTCATGGTCTAGTTGTTCAAGAAGGTCATGCGGGGTCATGACGTCATAACGTGATGGCGTCAGAGACGCCAGACGCTTAAAAACTGGAAAAAATCGTCAAAAATACAATTATTGCATGACATTTTGAAACCTTACCACAATCATGTGTTCATCATCTTCTATCGATCGTGTGAAAAAGGTGTTGATGACGTCATCAAATATGGCGGCCATAGTGGTTTGATTTTAAACAGGCTAAAATAGAATCTTCTAAGTATATTTCGAAAACCGAACCAGCTAGCGCCAACAATGCCCTCATATATGTGCCACTATGTGACCTTGACCAAGTCTGGGAAAATCGGGTCACCAGATTAAAGGTCAAGGTCATAGGTAAGCGATAGGTGTAAACACCAATAACCACCTATATCTCAGTAACGGTTGAAATTGTTATCAAGAACATATGTACCATTTGTAAGGCCTTTCAATTTACTTTTCAAAAATAAAGTCCACTCAAAACGCAACGTTGGTAAATGGTTGCCATAGGAACCAAAATACGATGACGTCAATGACGTAAAATTTGAAAAATTGACGTAGACACGTAAAATTTGTCAGTTTTGTAGAACTTATGATTGCAAATACGATCGTGAAGTTTATTTTTAGCTGACGTCATTATTGACGTCACAGTCACGTAGAAACGAAAGAAGATTAAAATCGCTTCTGCTCAAGAACTACTTGTCCCTTCTTGGTGAATCTTTGTCAAAATAATGTACTTATCTTGTAGTTGTGCATTGCAATTTTTTGGATCTCGGCATCATTCAATATGGCCGCCAGTGAATATCTAAGAAATACCTTGTTCACGCTTCTCTTTCTACAGATTTCCAGTCTGATAATGATGAAACTTCGCCAAATAATGTGCGTATGGGTGGGACGTGGGGCAGGCGAATGTATACACGTGAATATGATACATAGCTCAGACCTAAATATTCAGTGTCGTGCGTAACGCAGTTCCAATCTTGCACGCACATACAGATACGCGAAACCATTATTAGGGCTTTCCACCTTCCAGTGGAAAGACATTAGGGCTTTCCACCTTCCAGTGGAAAGACCTATTGTTGTTGTTCGGCAAGATTTTGACTTTATTCTTCTCACCGCCACTTTTCATAGTAAGACTGGTCGCACGGCCTCTAAAGTTTACACAGTGATAGAACTCATTCTGGAATAGTGCCGCGAAGCTTTTGGGGTCATGACGTCATCCAAGGTGGCCGCCAGTGACGTCATGATGAAAATCTTGTTAGCGCTAGATCTCAGACATTTATGGTCGGATTTTAATGAAACGTTCACAGATTGTAAAGGTCATGGTCTAGTTGTTCAAGAAGGTCATGCGGGGTCATGACGTCATAACGTGATGGCGTCAGAGACGCCAGACGCTTAAAAACTGGAAAAAATCGTCAAAAATACAATTATTGCATGACATTTTGAAACCTTACCACAATCATGTGTTCATCATCTTCTATCGATCGTGTGAAAAAGGTGTTGATGACGTCATCAAATATGGCGGCCATAGTGGTTTGATTTTAAACAGGCTAAAATAGAAACTTCTAAGTATATTTCGAAAACCGAACCAGCTAGCGCCAACAATGCCCTCATATATGTGCCACTATGTGACCTTGACCAAGTCTGGGAAAATCGGGTCACCAGATTAAAGGTCAAGGTCATAGGTAAGCGATAGGTGTAAACACCAATAACCACCTATATCTCAGTAACGGTTAAAATTGTTATCAAGAACATATGTACCATTTGTAAGGCCTTTCAATTTACTTTTCAAAAATAAAGGCCACTCAAAACGCAACGTTGTTAAATGGTTGCCATAGGAACCAAAATACGATGACGTCAATGACGTAAAAATTGAAAAATTGACGTAGACACGTAAAATTTGTCATTTTTGTAGAACTTATGATTGCAAATACGATCGTGAAGTTTATTTTTAGCTGACGTCATTATTGACGTCACAGTCACGTAGAAACGAAAGAAGATTAAAATCGCTTCTGCTCAAGAACTACCTGTCCCTTCTTGGTGAATCTTTGTCAAAATAATGTACTTATCTTGTAGTTGTGCATTGCAATTTTTTGGATCTCGGCATCATTCAATATGGCCGCCAGTGAATATCTAAGAAATACCTTGTTCACGCTTCTCTTTCTAAAGATTTCCAGTCTGATAATGATGAAACTTCGCCAAATAATGTGCGTATGGGTGGGACGTGGGGCAGGCGAATGTATACACGTGAATATGATACATAGCTCAGACCTAAATAGTCAGTGTCGTGCGTAACGCAGTTCCCATCTTGCACGCACATACAGATACGCGAAACCATTATTAGGGCTTTCCACCTTCCAGTGGAAAGACATTAGGGCTTTCCACCTTCCAGTGGAAAGACCTATTGTTGTTGTTCGGCAAGATTTTGACTTTATTCTTCTCACCGCCACTTTTCATAGTAAGACTGGTCGCACGGCCTCTAAAGTTTACACAGTGATAGAACTCATTCTGGAATAGTGCCGCGAAGCTTTTGGGGTCATGACGTCATCCAAGGTGGCCGCCAGTGACGTCATGATGAAAATCTTGTTAGCGCTAGATCTCAGACATTTATGGTCGGATTTTAATGAAACGTTCACAGATTGTAAAGGTCATGGTCTAGTTGTTCAAGAAGGTCATGCGGGGTCATGACGTCATAACGTGATGGCGTCAGAGACGCCAGACGCTTAAAAACTGGAAAAAATCGTCAAAAATACAATTATTGCATGACATTTTGAAACCTTACCACAATCATGTGTTCATCATCTTCTATCGATCGTGTGAAAAAGGTGTTGATGACGTCATCAAATATGGCGGCCATAGTGGTTTGATTTTAAACAGGCTAAAATAGAATCTTCTAAGTATATTTCGAAAACCGAACCAGCTAGCGCCAACAATGCCCTCATATATGTGCCACTATGTGACCTTGACCAAGTCTGGGAAAATCGGGTCACCAGATTAAAGGTCAAGGTCATAGGTAAGCGATAGGTGTAAACACCAATAACCACCTATATCTCAGTAACGGTTAAAATTGTTATCAAGAACATATGTACCATTTGTAAGGCCTTTCAATTTACTTTTCAAAAATAAAGTCCACTCAAAACGCAACGTTGGTAAATGGTTGCCATAGGAACCAAAATACGATGACGTCAATGACGTAAAATTTGAAAAATTGACGTAGACACGTAAAATTTGTCAGTTTTGTAGAACTTATGATTGCAAATACGATCGTGAAGTTTATTTTTAGCTGACGTCATTATTGACGTCACAGTCACGTAGAAACGAAAGAAGATTAAAATCGCTTCTGCTCAAGAACTACTTGTCCCTTCTTGGTGAATCTTTGTCAAAATAATGTACTTATCTTGTAGTTGTGCATTGCAATTTTTTGGATCTCGGCATCATTCAATATGGCCGCCAGTGAATATCTAAGAAATACCTTGTTCACGCTTCTCTTTCTACAGATTTCCAGTCTGATAATGATGAAACTTCGCCAAATAATGTGCGTATGGGTGGGACGTGGGGCAGGCGAATGTATACACGTGAATATGATACATAGCTCAGACCTAAATATTCAGTGTCGTGCGTAACGCAGTTCCAATCTTGCACGCACATACAGATACGCGAAACCATTATTAGGGCTTTCCACCTTCCAGTGGAAAGACATTAGGGCTTTCCACCTTCCAGTGGAAAGACCTATTGTTGTTGTTCGGCAAGATTTTGACTTTATTCTTCTCACCGCCACTTTTCATAGTAAGACTGGTCGCACGGCCTCTAAAGTTTACACAGTGATAGAACTCATTCTGGAATAGTGCCGCGAAGCTTTTGGGGTCATGACGTCATCCAAGGTGGCCGCCAGTGACGTCATGATGAAAATCTTGTTAGCGCTAGATCTCAGACATTTATGGTCGGATTTTAATGAAACGTTCACAGATTGTAAAGGTCATGGTCTAGTTGTTCAAGAAGGTCATGCGGGGTCATGACGTCATAACGTGATGGCGTCAGAGACGCCAGACGCTTAAAAACTGGAAAAAATCGTCAAAAATACAATTATTGCATGACATTTTGAAACCTTACCACAATCATGTGTTCATCATCTTCTATCGATCGTGTGAAAAAGGTGTTGATGACGTCATCAAATATGGCGGCCATAGTGGTTTGATTTTAAACAGGCTAAAATAGAAACTTCTAAGTATATTTCGAAAACCGAACCAGCTAGCGCCAACAATGCCCTCATATATGTGCCACTATGTGACCTTGACCAAGTCTGGGAAAATCGGGTCACCAGATTAAAGGTCAAGGTCATAGGTAAGCGATAGGTGTAAACACCAATAACCACCTATATCTCAGTAACGGTTAAAATTGTTATCAAGAACATATGTACCATTTGTAAGGCCTTTCAATTTACTTTTCAAAAATAAAGGCCACTCAAAACGCAACGTTGTTAAATGGTTGCCATAGGAACCAAAATACGATGACGTCAATGACGTAAAAATTGAAAAATTGACGTAGACACGTAAAATTTGTCATTTTTGTAGAACTTATGATTGCAAATACGATCGTGAAGTTTATTTTTAGCTGACGTCATTATTGACGTCACAGTCACGTAGAAACGAAAGAAGATTAAAATCGCTTCTGCTCAAGAACTACCTGTCCCTTCTTGGTGAATCTTTGTCAAAATAATGTACTTATCTTGTAGTTGTGCATTGCAATTTTTTGGATCTCGGCATCATTCAATATGGCCGCCAGTGAATATCTAAGAAATACCTTGTTCACGCTTCTCTTTCTAAAGATTTCCAGTCTGATAATGATGAAACTTCGCCAAATAATGTGCGTATGGGTGGGACGTGGGGCAGGCGAATGTATACACGTGAATATGATACATAGCTCAGACCTAAATAGTCAGTGTCGTGCGTAACGCAGTTCCCATCTTGCACGCACATACAGATACGCGAAACCATTATTAGGGCTTTCCACCTTCCAGTGGAAAGACCTATTGTTGTTGTTCGGCAAGATTTTGACTTTATTCTTCTCACCGCCACTTTTCATAGTAAGACTGGTCGCAAGGCCTCTAAAGTTTACACAGTGATAGAACTCATTCTGGAATAGTGCCGCGAAACTTTTGTGGTCATGACGTCATCCAAGATGGCCGCCAGTGACGTCATGATGAAAATCTTGTTAGCGCTAGATCTCAGACATTTATGGTCGGATTTAAATGAAACGTTCACAGATTGTAAAGGTCATGGTCTAGTTGTGCAAGAAGGTCATGCGGGGTCATGACGTCATAACGTGATGGCGTCAGAGACGCTAGACGCTTAAAAACTGGAAAAAATCGTCAAAAATACAATTATTGCATGACCATTTTGAAACCTTACCACAATCATGTGTTCATCATCTTCTATCGATCGTGTGAAAAAGGTGTTGATGACGTCATCAAATATGGCGGCCATAGTGGTTTGATTTTAAACAGGCTAAAATAGAAACTTCTAAGTATATTTCGAAAACCGAACCAGCTAGCGCCAACAATGCCCTCATATATGTGCCACTATGTGACCTTGACCAAGTCTGGGAAAATCGGGTCACCAGATTAAAGGTCAAGGTCATAGGTAAGCGATAGGTGTAAACACCAATAACCACCTATATCTCAGTAACGGTTAAAATTGTTATCAAGAACATATGTACCATTTGTAAGGCCTTTCAATTTACTTTTCAAAAATAAAGGCCACTCAAAACGCAACGTTGTTAAATGGTTGCCATAGGAACCAAAATACGATGACGTCAATGACGTAAAAATTGAAAAATTGACGTAGACACGTAAAATTTGTCATTTTTGTAGAACTTATGATTGCAAATACGATCGTGAAGTTTATTTTTAGCTGACGTCATTATTGACGTCACAGTCACGTAGAAACGAAAGAAGATTAAAATCGCTTCTGCTCAAGAACTACCTGTCCCTTCTTGGTGAATCTTTGTCAAAATAATGTACTTATCTTGTAGTTGTGCATTGCAATTTTTTGGATCTCGGCATCATTCAATATGGCCGCCAGTGAATATCTAAGAAATACCTTGTTCACGCTTCTCTTTCTAAAGATTTCCAGTCTGATAATGATGAAACTTCGCCAAATAATGTGCGTATGGGTGGGACGTGGGGCAGGCGAATGTATACACGTGAATATGATACATAGCTCAGACCTAAATAGTCAGTGTCGTGCGTAACGCAGTTCCCATCTTGCACGCACATACAGATACGCGAAACCATTATTAGGGCTTTCCACCTTCCAGTGGAAAGACCTATTGTTGTTGTTCGGCAAGATTTTGACTTTATTCTTCTCACCGCCACTTTTCATAGTAAGACTGGTCGCAAGGCCTCTAAAGTTTACACAGTGATAGAACTCATTCTGGAATAGTGCCGCGAAACTTTTGTGGTCATGACGTCATCCAAGATGGCCGCCAGTGACGTCATGATGAAAATCTTGTTAGCGCTAGATCTCAGACATTTATGGTCGGATTTAAATGAAACGTTCACAGATTGTAAAGGTCATGGTCTAGTTGTGCAAGAAGGTCATGCGGGGTCATGACGTCATAACGTGATGGCGTCAGAGACGCTAGACGCTTAAAAACTGGAAAAAATCGTCAAAAATACAATTATTGCATGACCATTTTGAAACCTTACCACAATCATGTGTTCATCATCTTCTATCGATCGTGTGAAAAAGGTGTTGATGACGTCATCAAATATGGCGGCCATAGTGGTTTGATTTTAAACAGGCTAAAATAGAAACTTCTAAGTATATTTCGAAAACCGAACCAGCTAGCGCCAACAATGCCCTCATATATGTGCCACTATGTGACCTTGACCAAGTCTGGGAAAATCAGGTCACCAGATCAAAGGTCAAGGTCATAGGTAAGCGATAGGTGTAAACACCAATAACCACCTATATCTCAGTAACGGTTGAAATTGTTATCAAGAACATATGTACCATTTGTAAGGCCTTTCAATTTACTTTTCAAAAATAAAGTCCACTCAAAACGCAACGTTGGTAAATGGTTGCCATAGGAACCAAAATACGATGACGTCAATGACGTAAAATTTGAAAAATTGACGTAGACACGAAAAATTTGTCAGTTTTGTAGAACTTATGATTGCAAATACGATCGTGAAGTTTATTTTTAGCTGACGTCATTATTGACGTCACAGTCACGTAGAAACGAAAGAAGATTAAAATCGCTTCTGCTCAAGAACTACCTGTCCCTTCTTGGTGAATCTTTGTCAAAATAATGTACTTATCTTGTAGTTGTGCATTGCAATTTTTTGGATCTCGGCATCATTCAATATGGCCGCCAGTGAATATCTAAGAAATACCTTGTTCACGCTTCTCTTTCTAAAGATTTCCAGTCTGATAATGATGAAACTTCGCCAAATAATGTGCGTATGGGTGGGACGTGGGGCAGGCGAATGTATACACGTGAATATGATACATAGCTCAGACCTAAATATTCAGTGTCGTGCGTAACGCAGTTCCCATCTTGCACGCACATACAGATACGCGAAACCATTATTAGGGCTTTCCACCTTCCAGTGGAAAGACCTTTTGTTGTTGTTCGGCAAGATTTTGACTTTATTCTTCTCACCGCCACTTTTCATAGTAAAACTGGTCACACGGCCTCTAAAGTATGTACCATTTGTAAGGCCTTTCAATTTACTTTTCAAAAATAAAGTCCACTCAAAACGCAACGTTGGTAAATGGTTGCCATAGGAACCAAAATACGATGACGTCGCATTCGGAGGTGCATTTGGAGTTATTCAATAGTGAACGCTCGGCCAATCCCGTGTGTATCACGACGCTTCGATATGTTCAATATATTTAAGTTTTGTTAGCCAGAAGGCAACGGCACAGAAAATAATGCACTGTTGCTAAGCTGTTTGTTCATATATAAACAATTTGACCGTCGGCCACACTTGTCGTTGATGATTTGCGTTGCATGTTTGTTATTTACAATACAGATGAATGTTTTATCACTGCTTTCATGTATATATACTACAGATAGAGCAAATAGCTAAATGACATTGCAAAAGTTGGATGATAACTTTGATTTTGAATGCAAATTTGTTTTGGCGGAAATCTAAGGCGCGATGACGTAGCCAATATGGAAACCTTCGATTTACATTCGAATAATGGTGCGAAGCAGTGTACCAGATGTTGAGAATGGGGTTTATTTTGTTTATATTGCATTTTCATAGGGTTACATTAAAGCTTTATTGGCATTTAATAAATAACACACATCCAAATAAACCATTGAGTCTACTTTGTTTTCAAGAACTATACCAGACAGACCTAGACAACGATTATATTTACACAGGTCAGTTAATATATACCTACACGAAAATATCCAATCCTAATTTGGTATTAGTCAGGCCCAGTGCAACATAAAAATGGGCCTTAGATGATGGCGTGATCTGCTTTTTTTCTCAAATATTTTCCAAACTGAAAGTAACCACCCTCTTTTTGAATTCTGAGGTACACTTCAAACTGTGCTTCACAAAATGTAGTGCAGCATATCCATCTTACCTACAATTTTGATGTGGTTTTCACTAGAAGCAAGATACATGTTTCAGAAATAAAGGGAAACAACATTCAATAAATACCAGCCCTGTGTCTTTCACCACTCCTATGCTTCACAGTAACTTATTCAATAGTTTACCTGCGACTAACTTTTGCGTTCCACCCATTCTTATGGCTAAATCTTCTCCATTTATGGTCGGATTTGAGTGAAACTTTCACAGATTGTAAAGGTCAGAGTCTAGTTGTGCAAGAAGGTCAAGCGGGGTCATGACGTCATAACGTGATGCGTCAGAGACGCCAGACGCTTAAAAACTGGAAAAAATCGTCAAAATACATTTATTGCATGACCATTTTGAAACTTTGCCACAATCATGTTGTCTTCATCTTCTATCAGTCGTGTGAAAAAGGTGTTGATGATGTCATCAAATATGGCGGCCATACTGGTTTGATTTAAACAGGCTAAAATAGAAACTTCTAAGTATATTTCGAAAACCGAACAAGCTAGCGCCAACAATGCTCTCATATATGTGCCACTATGTGACCTTGACCAAGTCTGGGAAATCAGGTCACCAGGTCAAAGGTCACGGTCACAGGTAGGCGATAGGTGTAAACACCAATAACCACCTATATCTCAGTAACGGTTGAAATTGTCATCAAGAACATATGTACCATTTGTGAGGCCTTTCAATTTACTTTTCAAAAATAAAGTATTTTTATAATTCCCTATCTTCACCGGATACCCATGAAAGATTATAAGAATCTTTCATGGGTATCCGGTGAAGATAGGGAATTCCAACCCGAGTTATAAGTGTTTTTGTCGGAACCGAGACTCTGCCGAGGTTCCGATTAAAACACTTATACCGAGGGTTGGAATTCCCTATCTGAACCGAATACCCATGATAGATTCTATTTCTTGCATATCACAGACATGTTGTGCGTTGACGCCGCCAGCTACTAACGTGTTGCATGTTTTCCTGCATACCGGATGTTGGCGCGCGTGAATTTTATCTCGACCCTAGGGTGAGATGAAAATTTCTAGCCCCGGTAAAATGACGGATATCCTTGTCCGGTATGCAAAAATCTTATAATCCGTCATTTTACCGGGGCTAGATATTTCCATCTCACTCTAGGGTCGAGATAAAATTCACGCGCGCCAACTTCCGGTATGCAGAAAAACATGCAAAACGTCAATATCTGGCGGCGTCGACGCACAACATGTCTCTGATATGCAAGAAAAAGAATATATCATGGGTATTCGGTTCAGATAGGGAATTCCAACCCTCGGTATAAGTGTTTTAATCGGAACTTCGGCAGAGCCTCGGTTCCGATAAAAACACGTATACCTCGGGTTGGAATTTCCTATCTTCACCGGATACCGATGAAGATTCTTATAGTCTTCCGGTAACAAGATGCACAAGAGGGCCTGTATCACTCTACTGGCTTGAATAGTCTAAGGCCTACCGGAAAACAATTTTTAAAAAATCAAAGGCTATAACTCTAATGTGGCTAGTCTGTTGCAACTGGTTTTGAAATTGTCCAAGTTCAGTGGCGTAACCTAGAAGACGTCTTCTGCTGCAGGGACAAATAACTTAACAAGAGGCACTACCCGTTCAACTTCCCTATGTCTGCCCCACACATTGAAAAGAAACTTTACTGTAGTATTTACTAAAAAATAAAATACAAATGTATTGGTGGAAAGCAGAATTGAAATTGACTATAAGTAAATACACGGGTAAAAGTGACCATCATTGAATGGTTTGTAAATATCCACATTTTGACGGTTATGGCTTCCTATGCTATGGTGATAGTAGTTAATCTTAGTGGAAATGATCTGACTTCACACAGAGCTCTTAAAGGTGAATGTCCACCCTTTTGTAGTATTATCAATTAACAAATTTAACTGTTAAACATCATAACATTATGAACAGTTCTTGATAGTCCCGGAGAGAAACATATATTTAAAACCGCTACTAAAGTTGTATGTAAAAGTAAGTATTATTTGCATGACGTAGATACTACTTTTACCACTGCGTGATTGCACAAGGAAATGAGGTAATGTCGTTACAATATATTTATATTGTAAATCTGAATTGTATAGCTGCACAACTATTGCCAGATAATTGATAAATACAATTACCTGTGGATTAATTTACCTGTTCAAAATTATGTACGCCATAAAATAAAATCTTATTCTCGCTTTTCACAGATATTGCAATTTGTGAATTGTAAATATATATTGTTGTGTATTGATTTCGACTTAAATAAACATAAACATGTTCATGAAACAAAACATGGCCGGAGAATTTTAAGGTTTTTTAAATGGATTTCCCGGAGTGTATTTCTGGTCAATATTTCTGGAGGTTATTAGTAGTAAATGGGTCGGTTTGGGCATTACGACTGCGCATGCGCGAGCTCATGGGGATTAGTGACAGGATGATCGAACAAAGGGTATTGCATCAGTTCATTAATCCTTTAGCGTACCAACGCGATAGGATGAGTATCATAGGTTAATCCCTCTCGCAATATGTGACCTACTTTATACCGCGTCTGCTTCTATTTTTAAAGCATGATGTCATCCATTCATGCAAATGAGCTCGCGCATGCGCAGTCGTGATGCCCAACCGACGCCACTACTACTGTGATTATCATCTGGTGTGATATTATACAGCGTTTAAATTTGGGATCGGCATCTGTGCAAGCCATGTAAATGAAACGTCGCCGTATCAATTGTTTTGGTCGTTCATTAGGTTGTAAAGAGCAGAATAGAAGAGGCTCATAATGATACCACATTTCAACCTTTTTTCCATTTAAAGTTCTCCGGCATTGTTTTGTTTCATGTTCATGTTTATGTTTATTTAAATCGAAATCAGTACACAACAATAGATATTTACAATTCACACATTGCAATATCTGTGTAAATCGAGAATAAGATTTTATTTGATGACGTAGAAAACTTTGAACGGGTAAATTAATCCACAGGTAAATGTATTTATCAATTATCTGGCAATAGTTGTGCAGCTATACAATTCAGATTTACCTCATATCCCCGTGCAGTCATGCAGTGGTAAAAGTAGTATCTACGTCATGCAAATAATACTCACTTGTACATACAACTTAGTAGCAGTTTAAAATATATGTTTCTTTCCGGGACTATCAAGAAATGTTCTTATGATGTTTAAGAGTTAAATTTGTTAATTGATACTACTACAAAAAGGGTGGCCATTCATCTTTAAGCTATTGCGCTTCTCTGTAAACTTCAATGTAGATGTTGTATGCCATGTTGTTGTTTTTTCTTATTTTCTCACCTTTTTTCTTTGATGTTCTCACTGTATTGTATGTATGTTGTGTGTATAGGCTATAAACGTTGTATTGAATGTTTAATGCTGAATAAAGTTATTATATTATATATTGACCGTCGGACTGCTGGTGGTTTTACAGGTCCGAAGCCGGTGGTACCAATATGTCTCCGGTCGGAAATGATTTCAATTTAGATACTCTAAGAGATCAAGTTTATGCCTGCTTGTAAGCTGCAAACATTTTGGGGGATAAATTCAATTCATTTGTGGCTTGAAATTCTGGCCGAAAATCGATCATGTTCACTCTATACGATTCCTCAACTAGAATTCAAGTAACAAAGAGCAAGAACTGTCCCTCTTATGTGGGCAACAAAGTATTGCAGTTGTCTCCTTTGAATATGGTTCTTCTGCAATCAATTGCAATACTATACACTTTTAGTTAAATTCATGTATTTATAAAGGGAATTCTGCGTTATGCTCGGAAAGCTCTCTGAGCTAAGCACTCGATCTCTGCTTCCCTATTTTGGTTTGTTGTAATTATCGCTTTCATGGCGTATTATTGCGTTTACTGCGTATTGTTCCGTATACTGCGTATTGAAGATGCACAGTGGTGTACATTGTACTGCCCGATTTGGTAACATTTATGTCAGGGGGCTGGCGTGGCGCAGTCGGTAGCGCGGCGGATTTGTAACCGGAGGCCCCGGGTTCAATTCTCCGTGGTGCCACTGAGTTCCGTCGGTGTGTTCTTGGGCAAGACACTTTACCTTAGCCTCGTCCGTCGGATGGGGACGTAAACCGGGCGGTCCCGTGTATCGGTCTATCCTCCAAGCACGTTAAAGAACCATAGGAATCTATTCGATAATAAGAGTAGGGCAGGTTCCCGGATTCCTATGTATCCTTCCCCTCTCTCTGGGGCGGCTCTAGATAACCTATACTGTGTTGATGAGTCGTTAAACAATATTCAATTCAATTTAACATTTATGTCACGTAATGCTATTTAGCGTATAGTGTGTAATTTGCGTTGTCTACCATTCATGGCGTATACATGGCCGTGTGATCCGAGTGTGACATTAAATTGAGCAGCGTTTCCAGGAAATCCATTGACCTTAGAATGGGACACCGAGTGGGCATGGTCGCCTTTCGGCGAAAAGGATTTTCTATTTGTATGAGCTATGTAATTCATGTTTTAACCCTCATCCGTAACTAAGGACATATTTATGTGCAAAATAAATTTCGATGTAAATAAGAGGTGCATTTTAGGCATTATGATGTTTGAATCTCAGGATTTTTCATTTGCTTTCCGGATCTCCGGCTTTAAGTGTACGATCTCCGAATTTTCCATCAAAACAAACAGTTCATGATTTAACAGCTATATTTTCACAGTTTGTCAGCTATTTCCTGCATTGGTCATGTTACGCTTTCTAGTCAGAGATGCAAAGGATTGTATTTACAACTGTCAAATCAGTGGGCGTCGGTGTAATGCGCTGAACGAATATGCAATTAACACCTAAGGGCATAATTATTTCCTTCAGTGACATAACAACATGTGCAATAAGAGCAATATATCTCTGGCTTTTTTAATCTGTCAACCTAATTGAATTAATAAGGGAGAGGAACTAGCGAATGCTTCTGTGTGGTATCACTATAATAGCTGCTGCCGTGTGTGATGGTTACATCAGACTTTGTTTAAGAGCACAGACCTAATAACAAATAGACTGGACACTATGAAATTTGTGTAAATTTCAAGTGGCACAGTTCGAAAAATTTCACAAAATATTTCCCAACTTTAAACACACATATCATGAAGAGTTTTATAGATACAAGTTTCATTCAAACCAAATACCATCACAAATTTAATTTTCTTTCCAATGATAGTATTTTGTTTTCTCTTACATTGAGAGCAAAAAAGGAGTTTGATGGTCTCTCAGACGTTGACTATATCAAAACATTGATTTTTAAGAGAAAAGCGAAAAATGATAACATTTTAAACTTTAAACATTTTTTATACAATGTCTTGTTTTGAAAATAAACATAAATTATTATAATCCCATTTTGCTATTCACTCTGAATCTTTGGGATGTATTCTCAGCAAAATCGGTGAATAATTGAGAGAGAAGATAGAAGGAAAAGTTAAGGTGCCACGTGATATTTTGGTTACTTCATTGGTTAAGATAGGAAGTTTCCTATCTGTTTAGTTAAGAGCTATGAAGACTTTGTCTTTGCATTTAAGAATATCATATGTAGAATATTTGCACTTTCATTTTCAAAAATCCTTGGTAGTGGTATAAATTAAATCAAGGCTTTCGAATCCAATTACAAAGTTCTCTCTAAAAGAAACTATTTGTGTGCATGTTGAAGTATGTAATCTATTGTTTTCTGTATAAATAATTGAAATTTGCACTTTAAAACAATAAGTGCGAAAATATTCTTCGCGTACTTTAAATCTTAGTTTTTAAAAACCTCAGGATTTTTAGTTAAAAGTTTTGGCATATCATTATTTGTCAGTTTTAAGTCACATCCCTTGACACAAACGAAAATACTGAAGTACAATTTCGGACGATGCTATGGCATTTAAGTCGTTGCAAACTGAAAAATGTATTTGACTTAACCAATAGAAATCTACTACGAAACACCTTTGTGATCACATATACAAATAAAATCATTCATATTAAAGTAACGACCATGTAATATATATAATATACAATAGTTACTGTCATAAATACATCACGACCATGTAATACACAATAGTAACTGTCATAAATACATCATAAAGTAACGACCATGTAATATCCAATAGTTAGTGTCATAAATACATTATAAAGTAACGACCATGTAATACCCAATAGTAACTGTCATAAATACATCATAAAGTAACGACCATGTAATATCCAATAGTTACTGTCATAAATACATCATAAAGTAACGACCATGTAATACCGAATAGTTACTGTCACAAATATATCATAAAATAACGACCATGTAATACACAATAGTTACTGTTATAAATACATCACGACCATGTAATACACAATAGTTATACACAATAGTTACTGTCATAAATACATCACGACCATGTAATACACAATAGTTATACACAATAGATACTGTTATAAATACATCACGACCATGTAATACACAATAGTTACGGTTATAAATACATCACGACCATGTAATACACAATAATTACTGTCATAAATATATCACGACAATGTAATACCAATAGTTACTGTTATAAATACATCACGACCATGTAATACACAATAGTTACTGTCATAAATACATTACGACCATGTAAAACACAATAGTTACTGTTATAAATACATCATAAAGTAATGCCCATGTAATACACAATAGTTATTGTTATAAATACATCACGACCATGTAATACACAATAGTTACTGTTATAAATACATCACGACCATGTAATACACGATTATTACTGTCATAAATACATCACGACAATGTAATACACAATTGTTACTGTTATAAATACATCACGACCATGTAATACACAATAGTTATACACAATAGTTACTGTCATAAATACATCACGACCATGTAATACACAATAGTTACTGTTATAATACATCACGACCATGTAATACACAATAGTTACTGTCATAAATACATCACGACCATGTAATACACAATAGTTATACACAATAGATACTGTTATAAATACATCACGACCATGTTATACACAATAGTTACTGTTATAAATACATCACGACTATGTAATACACAATAATTACTGTCATAAATATATCACGACAATGTAATACACAATAGTTACTGTTATAAATACATCACGACCATGTAATACACAATAGTTACTGTCATAAATACATTACGACCATGTAAAACACAATAGTTACTGTTATAAATACATCATAAAGTAATGACCATGTAATACACAATAGTTATTGTTATAAATACATCACGACCATGTAATACACAATAGTTACTGTTATAAATACATCACGACCATGTAATACACGATTATTACTGTCATAAATACATCACGACAATGTGATACACAATTGTTACTGTTATAAATACATCACGACCATGTAATACACAATAGTTATACACAATAGTTACTGTCTAAAACACATAACGACCATGTAATACACAATAGTTACTGTTATAAATACATCACGACCATGTAATACACAATAATTACTGTCATAAATACATCACGACAATGTAATACACAATAGTTACTGTTATAAATACATCACGACCATGTAATACACAATAGTTATACACAATAGTTACTGTCATAAATACATCACGACCATGTAATACACAATAGTTACTGTTATAAATACATCACGACCATGTAATACACAATAGTTATACACAATAGTTACTGTTATAAATACATCACGACCATGTTATACACAATAGTTACGGTTATAAATACATCACGACCATGTAATACATAATAAAAATTACTGTCATAAATACATCACGACAATGTAATACACAATAGTTACTGTTATAAATACATCACGACCATGTAATACACAATAATTACTGTAATAAATACATCACGACAATGCAATACACAATAGTTACTGTTATAAATACATCACGACCATGTAATACACAATAGTTACTGTTATAAATGCATCACGACCATGTAATACACAATAGTTACTGTTATAAATACATCAGTTAACTCTACTAGTACTCCATAATTAGCAATAATATACAAATAAAATCATTCATATTAAAGTAACGACCATGTAATACACAAAAGTTACTGTCATAAATACACTAATTAACGCTACCAGTTACTCCATAATTAGCAATTGTAAAAGCAACAACATCACAATTTGGCTAAACATCGACAACTTCTATAAGGTATCGACAAAATATCATCATAAAATACATTATCATATATGTGTACATTATCATATATGTGTCTGTTACAATATCGTGGTGATAAATAAATATATAAAATTGCTCAATTCTATGTTTCAGATATAATATCCATCTTTACTGTCATCGCATTATCCACATAGACACGTGCAATGTAGCAATTATATTATTAAATTACATTATTTTTACGAGAAATCCCATCCCCGCCCATGCATTGACACACAATGTCGACTTAGTATATGCATAGCAACCTTGCTTTTATAAAGATGTGTTTCTGCAATACAAAGAAAACAGTTACATATATTATTAAAGATTAAAGTGTATTCATCATTTAGCAGGTAAATTAAGAAACTTATTTTAGAAGCGTCAAGCCAAAACAGAAACTAACCCGCAAAATAACGGCAAAATTACACTACAAAACAGTTTAGCAAAACTCTATCCAGGTGCTCAGGTCATATTATAATGTATCTGTGTCGATTAAAAGTAAATGTTTATTCACAGGTTCTTAATAAAATACCCGTGTTTGAATATGCGTAAACTGAATTATGAGTTGGTAACTCTCAATTCGGCTCTCAGTTTTGGGGTTTAGTCCGGGTGGTTAAAGTCGTTTATATTGTGTCTATAGACTTTGGATTTTCGAAATATATAAGTTATATATACTCGTATATACATGAGTCCTCGTCTTCAGTACTTTTAGAAACGGGGTACATATGTTGTACAATTTGACTGTTGTTGGCGGAACATCTACTTTAATATTTAAAGACGTTTTAAAGAAAGTGTACACACTTTTGGAACAACTCTGATTGTTTGTCGTTTTTTTTATTTTATTTTATTTTTTCATGTTTTTTGTTGTTGTTCTTCTTGCTATTTTTGTTTGTTTGGTGGTGTGATATGGTGGTGTGATGTGGTGGTGTTATATGGTGGTGTGATATGGTGGTGTTATATGGTGGTGTGATATGGTGGTGTGATATGGTGGTGTGATGTGGTGGTGTGATATGGTGGTGTGATATGGTGGTGTGATGTGGTGGTGTGATATGGTGGTGTGATATGGTGGTGTGATATGGTGGTGTGATATGGTGGTGTGATATGGTGGTGTGATGTGGTGGTGTGATATGGTGGTGTGATGTGGTGGTGTGATATGGTGGTGAGATATGGTGGTGTGATATGGTGGTATGATATGGTGGTGTGATGTGTTGGTGTGATATGGTGGTGTGATGTGGTGGTGTGATGTGGTGGTGTGATGTGGTGGTGTGATGTGGTGGTGTGATGTGGTGGTGTGATATGGTGGGGTGGTTTGGTATGAGGGTAGAAATTCTTAAAGAGTAATTATATATGGAAGCACTTTTTTTCAAAATCAGTAAGCCATAGGCCCATGTGATCATACAATATATACATATACACAGACGTAGCAAGATTCGTACATACATATATATTACATATCAGATGCAAGGGATATACAAAGTTACACTGTTTACTTCTTACTAGAGAACGAACGAAGAACACACAAACAAACAACAGCCTGAAACAAAACTAAACAAAACAAACAAAAAATATATAGTACAAGTTGCGACGTACATGAACATGTCTTAATTTGCAATTCAGAATTCACGGAGAAGGTGACTATACATGTAGAGATAAATTAATGTGTTGGTTGTAGATAACCATATTCTTGCTATGCACATATAAGCACATAAACACCCAATTCAAACAGGATCAAGATCTTCAAACGTGGCTTACCACCACACCACACACAATTGCATACGAATAAGTAAAAAGAAAACGAGTAAAATTACACACAATTATACATGACTATTTGGCAAAATCACACACAATACTACAATTGAACCATGGAATTACAAATAATTGAAAACATGGAATTTCAAATACATCAGATCAATTCATTGTTACTGTTTTTTTATTTCAAATGATTTAAAACTATACACACTCAGATTTTTAATTTCATATTCATTTTTGCTATAAAAAAATCTTTTAATTTGAACATGCTCGTTCGTTTCAAAAAATGCTTTTTAAATATATATTTTTCGAATATCTTTAAAATGATCGCATTTTAAAATGAAATGAAATTCTTCTTCAATCTTGTTGCAGTGGATACATATTCTATCTTCTAATGGTATACTTCTATTTACATATGTATGCAAACAATAGTATGGGACATCCTTAAGTGGTAAAGATTTGGCGTAGGCCCAATGAATGTAACTGCGCATGCTCCAATGCACAACATTATCGCGCGTTTTCTAACGAGAGTCAAAACGAGTCTTTTGCTAATGACAATAAAGTTCAACGGTTTATTATTCATGTGAATATGTATTTGTCGTAATTTTTTGTTTCTAAATATTTTACTAATCCTTAGTTTGGTTAATTATACATTATTTACATATAACGATTGTTTAACGATTTAATTATGTATACCTATAGTTTATTAACAAAGTTCATACTACATGTATTTGCATAGCATCTTCTATTATAAACTTAACGTTCGTCGTTAACTTCGGAAATAGACCATGGCTAACAGCTTATTAATCGTGTAATGTATCACAGTCAGTAAAACCTCACGTATAAGTATAATATATTTTCTGTTACAAGTTCAACACAAAAATGACAACCAAACCAAGGATTTGTCATACAAATCCTTGACCAAACTAATGTCATACGAGTGAGCAAATTAAATTATGACGACTGAACGACAAATATTGATTGAAATAACGACACATCAGCAGTAAACGATGATTTATTTATATAATATACTATCCACAAGCTTCATTTGTTACGCACAAAAAACAGAATACTCATCTAACACTACTGACCTTATGTGTCCGTGTCAAGGGCTTGCACATAACATTTTCAAAAGTGTTCAAACTAGACTGCTACACAGCGAAACTATGTTCAAACTGGCAGTTAGTCTCGAACATCTCGCGAGACTTCTCTTAAAGACCATGCGATGGCCGGCGCTTGCAGTCAGCTTGGGTGTGCCTGGATGATAGAGACTAACCGACAGTTCAATTAAATACGGAAAAGAACACAAACAAAATAAAAAAGATAGGATAGCAGACACTGTTTTTTTTGTTAGGTTTATAATACCTGTTATATAGGTAATCATTTGTCTGTGATTTGTATAGGAAATACTGGAAATAGAAAAGCTATTTCTACTCGTTCGTCTACTGGGAAATATCTCCCAGTTTCCCAGTACAGAACATTGCTCGGCCTTTTTCGTCAGTGGCGGGAACGCCAAATGACGTTCCGATTGTTTTACGGACGTCGTCGTCAGATTCCGCCACTAGGGAATAACGATTACGGAAATTAACGAAGAGTTTGTTTGTATGACGTAACGTCGTCTTGACGTTCTCGTGCAAACTGGTGTAAAAAGGCGTGAATCATTAGACATTTTAATAAAATATCATTTTAAATTATGTAATATATAGTTTAATAACCACTATTTTTGAGATAGTGAACATATCTCCCATATCTCGCAAACACCGGTTATTAAACTCTATATCATTGCATGGCGCAACATCTAGTCCACCTCTAGCACCACCTTAAGTGTTATATTCTGTTTGTTTGAGCTCAAAGACCCACAAAGGACCAGTAAGTTATAATTACTGGCCTATGAACGGCTGTAAACTGGTAAACACGTGTGTTTTTTTTAAATATCACGAGCTGTTTCCATGTGTTAGGTGAACACACTTTTCATGGCGTCTTAACAAAACCTCTGAAAAGCATAACATAGGCTATTCAAACGTTTTACCCTTTTATAGATTAATTTAACGATGCAATTATTTTGTTTCTATTAAAAAACTAGCAATTTGTGTAGAAGAAAACAGTTTGTATAGAGGAAAATAACATATAAACGTAACCACTAATTTTAATAGTGTATTGTTCATTTCGGTATCATCAATTATAAAGCAATGGATGAAAACATAAAACATAAACAGAAGTGACAAATGAGGTTTCCACCCTAATTGATGCCCTAACAGCCGACAAGCATAGTTTTAATCTTTGCTTTATCTTTCAATTTAACGCTAATAACATATACTGAAAAGGAACAGAATTCGCAAAATGGCATGTAAGAAAGTAAATCTGATTGTGAGTGTGCATTAGAAACCTCCTGGCCTGCCGTTCAAGACTCAAATCATGGCAACTATGTTCTATTCTATTTGAAGGGCGGCATATAGTAGTCGTGCGTCCATCCGTCCGTCCGTCAGTCAGTCCGTACAATCGTGTCCGGTCAATAACTCTGGCATTCCTGGACGGATTTTCAAATAACTTGGCACAAGTACTCAACATAACAAGACGACGTGTCGCGTACAAAATCCAGGTCCGTTGCTCTAAGGTCAAGGTCACACTTAGAGGTCAAATGTCAAAACCACTTCATGAGCATTTGTCACTTACAGTAACATTTCTTGTTGTTTACTATAATCACAGTGTATAATGTAAATATAATTATCAATGCAAGCTGGGTCTCTACCAACAACTTATGTTCAATTTTAAATCAGTTATTCCATTTTTTAAAAGGTGCATTGGATATTTGAATTGCTGGAGGCTAAAAAGCTGTATAGTTATGCATCACCCGAGATACACGTGTTTCAGTCTCATACGCTCTTGTTTTCGATTCTGACGTGAGGTATACAGTACTGCCTCTATCCAGTAAAAATGGGATGGTCTGCCTTTACCTGATAAAAGTCGACCGTCATATATGGCCTAACATGTGCTAAAAGTTACGTAAAATATCATTCAAACAAACAAATAAATCGTATTTCTAAAACCAAAACGTCAAAATTACGATACAATACGTTCTTTTATTTTCATAAAAAAATCTACATTCGTAACCACAATAACAAACTAATTTGTATTATTTTAACAGTTGAATACTTCAATACTAAATTACATGCAATTAGTAAGCATTTTTATTATTAATGGCTTTGTTGTTTTGATATAAAGAAGAATAAAATGTTAAGTGATTACAAAGGTAGAATAGAATGCAGTGTTTACAGAAAACATATTATCACAAACAGTTACTCTGAACATCTAATGTATACTATTTTTCTTTTTCTTCGTAGTTTCTTCATCTTGTTTTTAATCTTCTACATATTATTTATATTTTTGTTTGTTGCTTCTTTCTTACTCTTCGTCGTCGTTCTTACAGCTCCAGATGCGCTTTCAGCACAATGCGTGTTGTTCTCACGAACAAACAAACATGAACGTATTTAAATTTACAAATGCGTATTCTTAAAAACAGGTTTTGGACAAAGCATTACTGTAAACTATTTACTCTTCAGTCATTACCATAAAACATAGTTTGTATTTCCTCTTCCCCTTACACATATATTAACATTGTCTTTTTTTAAATGGCATTAATTTGTGTCAAACAGCCGACAAAAATACCATTTACATTTTTCTTGCAAGCAACTACAAGTACATTTTCTTGGAGATACTTGATTGTCATTAAGTACTTTAAATTTCAACAATGACTGGGCAAACTTTACTTTTCTAAGCTATTAGTGTGTATGTAGGAATTTGGTTCTCAATTTTTATCGGCGATTTTTTAATGCTTTTTTTACGCATTAATGTTAGTTTTAATGCGTTTTGGGTGGAAAATATAATCTCAAGTGATATGAAAACGCAACACGCGAATTTCCGCTATATATTGTATGTACAATATGCTGCTTTTAATCGAATGGTACATGGCTACGAAAGACCTTTCCTTTTGGAAAAAATACTAAAACAACAAATAATACAGCAAATAGTATTCCTTCAATGTTTCATTATTCACAGAGCACGCGTTTGGCTCAATCATGTGAGCAAACTTAGGATGCAACATTTTGCAAACTATTTACGTTAAATACAGTACTGAACTAGCTCAATTTTTCAAAGAGCTACTTCAACATTTATGAAGTTCTTGTTACAAAGTGTAGTGTGATTAAAATGTCTACAACATCGCAGTTGTGTCCTTTCTCTAGTTAACTGCAACTTTTTTTTTAAAAACATCTTGGGATTTCTTTGGAATATTATGTGCAATTAAGTGTGCAGTATATACAATATATAGCGGAAAATCCCGTGTTGCGTTTTCATATCACTTGAGTGTATGCGTAATTACGCAGATACGCGTCTTATCTGGAGCACAGAATTATTTTCGCACATAAAATTACGTACGCCCTCAACGCACCTTGTATATTGCTAGAGGTGCAATGTGGCGAGTCACGTGTGTTGTCATAACAATGAAATTACTTATTTATTTACTGAACAAAAAAAATTAAGCACGCCTCTTTTTTTTCACAAGGATGTGGTTAAAGTTTTAAGAAAATATCATCAGTCAGTTCTAATGCGCACTTTTGATTTTTATTTAACGTTTACGTGTTTACCTATTTATATACTGAACAAAAAAAGTTAAGCACGCCTTTTTAGAGACATAGATTAAACATATGAAAATTGAGATAATTGTGAAGCTTTAAGAAATGGTAGGTTAGGATGTGATTGTCAAAACATTGTGTTATTAGGGCTTTCCACCTTTCAGTGGAAAGACCTCTTGTGTTCGTTCTGTTTATTAGGGCTTTCCGCATTTCAGCGGAAAGACCTATTGAGTTCGTTCTGTTTCTTCTTCTTCTTCTTCTTCTTCTTCTTCTTCTTTCTTCTTCTTCTTCTTCTTCTTCTTCTTCTTCTTCTTCTTCTTCTTCTTCTTCTTCTTGTGACCGTCACTTTTCATACCTATACTGGTCGCAGGTCTTCACAATTTTACGCAGTGATAGAGCTCAGGCTGGAATAGTGTCCCGAAACTTTTGGGGTTATGACGTCATTCAAGATGGCCGCCACTGGCGTTTATATGCAAATCTTGTTATCACTGTATCTCAAGCATTTACAGTGGAATTTAAATGAAACTTTCACAGATTGTAGAATTTAGGGTCTAGTTGTGCATGAATGTCAAAACGTGCATCTATGTCATAACCTCCTGACGTCAGTGACGTCACAATTTTATGAAAAATCCTTTTGTTTTCATTAATTGCATTTTTTAAGGAGTTTTATTGTGAAATCCATCATTGTCATCATCTTAGTCGACGCTGACAGTTTTAATGTCATGAAATCATCCAAAATGGCCGCCAATGACGTCATTTAAGAAATTTTGTAATCCCTATATCTCCTGCATTTATTATATGATTTTGATGCAACTTTCACAGCTTGTAGGGAATTACTTTGGGTTGTGCAAGAATGTCGAAAATTGCCATGACGTCATCCAAGATGGCCGCCAGTGACGTCATGATACACATTTTGCTAGCGGTAGATCTCAAACATTTATTGTCGGATTTGAATGAAACTTTCACAGATTGTAGAGTTTAGAGTCTAGTTGTGCAAGAATGTAGAAACGTGTATCTAGGTCATAACGTCTTGACGTCAGTGACGTCATAATGTTATGAACATCATTTTTTTCACTGATTACATTTTTGAAATTGTTTAACTGTATAATCCATCAATGTCATTGTCTCAGTCGACGCTGACAATTTTAACGTCATCACGTCATTCAAAATGGTCGCCAATGACGTCATTTAAGACATCTTGTAATCGCCATATCTCCTTCATTTATCATCGGAGTTTGATAAAACGTTCACAGTTTGTAGATATCAAAGTCTAATTGTGCTATAATGTGGACTGTTGTCATATCGTCATCAAAGATGGCCGCCAGTGAGGTCATAAATAAACTATTGTTTTGTCTATATCTTCTATATTTATTATCGGATTTGAATATAACTTTCACAGAGTGTAGAGTTCAAAGTCCGGTTGTGCAAGAACGTCATACGGTATCCCGACGTCAGTGACGTCAAAATATTCAGAAATTCTTTCTTCACTGATTGCATGTTCGAAGTTATTTTCGTGATAAATCAATCAGTGTCTTCATCTTCGACAATTCTGACAGTTGTGATGTCATGACGTCATCAAGACAGGAAAGCCCGTTTGATCAGGTTCTGATCAAAATCTAGTTCTTCTTCTTCTTCTTAGCTCCACTTTTCATAGAAATATTGGTCGCATCGTGTCAAAATTTTACACATCAGTATAGCTCAGCCTGGAATAGTGCCCCGAAGCTTTTGGGGTGATGACGTCATCCAAGGTAGCCGCCAGTGACGTCATGATAAAAATCTTGTTAGCGCTAGATCTCAAACATTTATGGTCGGATATCAATGAAACTTTCACAGATTGTCAAGTTTAGAGTCTAGTTGTGCAAGAACATAAAATGACGTCATCGCGTCATTAAATGTGACGTCGGCCAGTGACGTCTTAAGTCGTAAAAGGTCATTTTTGTGCAGATTGTATGTTTCGACCAGTTTTGCCTGTAAATCAATCACGGTCATTTTCTTTAACCTCACTGATCATTGTGACGTCATCACGTCATGCAGTATGACTTTCCATTTTTTCCTATATAACTATGTAAAAATGGAAATTCTTCTTATAACCGTTTCTCGTTTTTTGGGTTTATCGCTGTTGGGCAACATCATACTGCGGATGGTAAAATGTTTAGGTTGATCACGTTTTGTGTTATGTGCCACATTTGTTTACACGACGTCAGCAACAAACACAGTGTCCAAGGATTTTATTTATTTATTTATTTTTTTTAACTCCGTGCGCAGCTTTTTCCACTGAAATGTCAAAAGGTGCGCAGTAAAACTTTTATGTTTTTTCAGCGCTTATGAACGATTTTGTCGTAAATTTCTTCTTTTTTTTTTCTTTTTTTTTCTTCTAGGTCAGTGCTGCGGATGGAGGAGAGGGGTGGGTGGGGGGGGGGGGGGGGGGGGGGAGGGGGGATTACGGGTTACTTTGTCGTTGTGATATGGTGTTGCTGAGAGAGGGCGTTCCCTTTCTAACTTTTCTCCGTCAGTTTAACAGTAAATCAATCAAGATCAATGTCTTTATCATCACTAACCATTGTGACGTCATGACGTCATTGAGTATGATTTTACATATTAAGGAAAGCCCATGTTTGATCAGGTTCTGATCAAAATCTAGTTATTATTAGGGCTTTCCACTTTTCAGTGGAAAACCTCTTGTTTTCGTTCTGTTTATTCTTATTAGGGCTTTCCACTTTTTAGTGGAAAGACCTTTTGTTTTCGTTCTGTTTCTTCTTATTATTATTATTCTTTTCTTCTTCTTCTTCTGTCAGCCATTTTTCATAGTAATACTGGCCGTAGGGCCTTAAAATTTTACACAATGGAAGAGCTCAGTCTGGAATAGTGTCCCGAAGCTTTTGGGGTCATGACGTAATCCAAGATGGCCACCAGTGACGTCATGAGACAAATCTTGTTCGCGCTAGATCTCAAACATTTATAGTCGGATTTGAATGAAACTTTCACAGATTATAGCGTTCAGGGTCTAGTTGTGCTTGAATGTAAAAACGTGTCTCTATATTATAACGTCTTTACGTCAGCGACGTCACAATGTTACGAAAAGTCCTTTTTTTTCAATGATTGCATTTATCAGTGTCATTGTTTCAATCGACTCTGACAGTTTTAACGTCATGACATCATTCAAAATGGCCGCCAATGACGTCATTTAAGAAATATTGTAATCGCTATATCTCCTTTATTTATGATCGGATTTTGATGCAACTTTCACAGCCTGTAGGGAAACAGGATGTGTTGTGCCAGAATGTCAAAAATTATCATGACGTCATCCAAATGGCCGCCAGTGACGTCATGATACAAATCTTGTTAGCGCAAGATCTCAAACATTTATAGTCGGATTTGAATGAAACTTTCACAGATTGTAGAGTTCAGGGTCTAGTTGTGCATGTATGTAAAAACGTATCTCTATATAATAACGTCCCTGACGTCAGTGACGTCATAATATTATGAAAAATCCGGGTTTTTTACTGATTGCATATATTGAAAGTTTCATTCAAATCCGACTATAAATGTTGGAGATCTTGCGCTAACTGTTTTAACGTCATGACTTATCCAAAATGGCCGCCAATGACGTCATTTAAGAAATCTTGTAATCGCTATATCTCCTGCATTTATTATCGGATTTTGATGCAACTTTCACAGCCTGCAGGGAATTAGGTTGAGTTGTGGATGAATGTCAAAAATGGTCATGACGTCATCAAAGATGGACGCCAGTGACGTCAAGATAAAACTCTTGTAAGTGCTAGATCTCAACCATTTATAGTTGGATTTGAATTAAACTTTCACAGCTTGTAGAGTCTAGGGTCTAGTTATGCAAAAAGATCAAAACGTGTCTCTATTTTATAACGTCAATACGTCAGTGACGTTACAATGTTATTAAAAATCCGTTTTATTTACTGTTTGCATTTTTTAAGTTGTTTTACTGCAAAATCAACATAACGTAGTAGTTTTAATGTTATGACGTCATCCAAAATGGCCGCCAAGGACGTCATTATAGAAATATTATAATCGCTATATCTCCTTCATTTATGATCGGATCTTGATAAAACTTTCACAGGAACTCTACATTCAACGTCTGGTTGTGCAATAATATCGAATTTTGTTATGTCGTCATCAAAGATGGCCACCCGTGACGTCATAAAGGAAATCTTGTTAAGACTATAGCTTCTCTATTTATGATCGGATTTGAACAAAACTTTCACAGATTGTAGATTACGGGATCTGGTTGTGCACAGATGTCATACGGTATCCCGACGTCATGACGTCAAAATATTCAGAAAATCAATTTGTTTACTGGTCCCATTTTCGAAGTTATTTTCTTGATATATAAATCAGTTTCATCAGCTTAGACAACTCTGACAGTTGTGACGTCATGACAGCATTAAAATCAGGAAAGCCCGTTTGATCAGGTTTCTGATCAAAATCTAGTTCTTTATCTTATTCTTCTTCTCCCCATCACTTTTCATAGTAAGACTGGTCGCACGGCGTCTACATTTTACACAGTGATAGAGCTCAGTCGGGAATAGTGTCCCGAAGCTTTTGGGGTCATGACGTCATCCAAGATGGCCGCCAGTGACGTCATCAGACAAATCTTGTTATCGCTAGATCTCAAACATTTATAGTCGGATTTGAATCAAACTTTCACAGATTGTAGGGTTCAGGGTGTAGTTGTGCAAGAACGTAAAAACGTGTCTCTATGTAATAACGTCTTGACGTCAATGACGGCACAATGTTATAAAAAGGCCTTTTTTTCAGTGATTGCTTTTTTCATGTTTTTTTACTGTAAAATCCATCAGTGTCATTGTTTCAGTCGACGCTGACAGTTTTTACGTCATGACGTCGTTCAAAATGGCCGTAACTGACGTCATTTAAGGAATCTTGTAATCGTTATATCTCCTTCATTCATGGTTGGATTTTGATGCAACTTTCAAAGCCTGTAGGGAATTAGAATGTGTTGTGCAGGAATGTCGAAAATTGTCATGACATCATCCAAGATGGCCGCCAGTGACGTCATAATACAAATTTTGTTAGCGCTAGATCTCAAATATTTATATTCGGATTTGAATGAAACCTTCACAGATTGTACAGTTTTTTTTCACTGATTACATTTTTGAAGCTGTTTTACTGTATAATCCATCAATGTCTTTGTCTCAGTCGACGCTGACAGTTTTAACGTCATGACGTCATCCAAAATGGCCGTCAATGACGTCATTTAAGAAATCTTGTAATCGCTATATCTCCTTCATTTATCATCGGATTTTGATAAGACTTTCACAGTTTGTAGATATCAAAGTCTAGTTGTGCTATAATGTGGAATGTTGTCATGTCGTCATCAAAGATGGCCGACAGTGACGTCATAAATGAACTCTTGTTTTGTCTATATCTTCTCTATTTATTATCGGATTTGAATAAAACTTTCACAGATTGTAGAATTCAGGGTCCGGTTGTGCAAGAACGTCATACGGTTTCACGACATCATGACGTCATGACGTCAGTGACGTCAAAATTGTCAGAAATTCATTTTTTTCACTGATTGCATGTTCGAAGTTATTTTAGTGATAAATCAATCAGTGTCTTCATCTTCGAAAACTCTGACAGTTGTGACGTCATGACGTCATTAAGTCAGGAAAGCCCGTTTGATCAGGTTCTGATCAAAATCTAGTTCTTTTTCTTCTTCTTCTCCCCAGCACTTTTCATAGTACGACTGGTCGCACGGCCTCTAAATTTAACACAGTGATAGAGCTCAGTCTGGAATAGTGTCCCGAAGGTTTTGGGGTCATGACGTCATCCAAGATGGCCGCCAGTGACGTCATCAGACAAATATTGTTCGCGCTAGATCTCAAACATTTATAGTCGGATTTGAATGAAAATTTCACAGATTGTAGAGTTCAGGGTCTAGTTGTGCTTGAATGTAAAAACCTGTCTATATGTAATAACGTCTTGACGTCACAATATTACGAAAAGTCCTTTTTTTTTTTCAATGATTGCATTTTTCATGTTTTTTTAGTGAAACATCCATCAGTGTCATTGTTTCAATCGACTCTGATAGTTTTAACGTCATGACGTCATTCAAAATGGCCGCCAATGACGTCATTTAAGAAATATTGTAATCGCTATATCTCCTTTATTTATGGTCGGATTTTGATGCAACTTTCACAGCCTGTAGGGAAATAGGATGTGTTGTGCCAAAATGTCAAAAATTATCATGACGTCATCCAAGATGGCCGCCACTGACGTCATGATACAAATCTTGTTAGCGCAAGATCTCCAACATTTGTATTCGGATTTAAATGAAACTTTCACAGATTGTAGAGTTCAGGGTCTAGTTGTGCATGAATGTAAAAACGTGTCTCTATATAATAACGTCCTGACGTCAGTGACGTCATAATATTATGAAAAATCCGTTTTTTTTACTGATTGCATATATTGAGGTATTTTAATGCAAAATTTATCAATGTCATTGTTTGAATAGACGCTGACAATTTTATCGTCATGACGTTATCCAAAATGGCCGCCAATGACGTCATTTAAGAAATCTTGTAATCGCTATATCTCCTACATTTATTATCGGATTTTGATGCAACTTTCACAGCCTGCAGGGAACGAGGTTGAGTTATGGATGAATGTCAAAAATGGTCATGACGTCATCAAAGATGGACGCCAGTGACGTTAAGATAAAAATCTTGTAAGTGCTAGATCTCAACCATTTATAGTTGGATTTGAATTGAACTTTCACAGCTTGTAGAGTTCAGGGTCTAGTTATGCAAAAAGATCAAAACGTGTCTCTATGTTATAACGTCTTGACGTCAGTGACGTTACAATGTTATTAAAAATCCGTTTTCTTTACTGTTTGCATTTTTTAAGTTATTTTACTGCAAAATCAACATAACGTTAGTAGTTTTAATGTTATGACGTCATCCAAAATGGCCGCAAAATGACGTCATTATAGAAATATTATAATCGTTATATCTCCTTCATTTATGATCGGATCTTGATAAAACTTTCACAGGAACTCTACATTCAACGTCTGGTTGTGCAATAACGTCGAAGTTTGTTATGTCGTCATCAAAGATGGCCACCAGTGACGTCATAAAGGAAATCTTTTTTAAGAGTATATCTTCTCCATTTATGATCGGATTTGAACAAAACTTTCACAGATTGTAGAGTACGGGATCTGGTTGTGCACAGATGTCATACGGTATCCCGACGTCATGACGTCAGTGACGTCAAAATATTCAGAAAATCGATTTTTTTACTTGTCGCATTTTCGAAGTCATTTTCTTGATATATCAATCAGTTTCATCAACTTAGACAACTCTGACAGTTGTGACGTCATGACGCCATTAAAATCAGGAAAGCCCGTTTGATCAGGTTTCTGATCAAAATCTAGTAATGTATGTCTAGTTGTGGAACAGTTATGTAAATTCATCATACATGTTATATGTCTCGTTGTCAATCAGGTAAAGTCATCATACATGTAATATGTCTCGTTGTCAATCGGGTAAAGTCATCCTACATGTTATAATGTATGTCTAGTTGTGGAACAATTATGTAAATTCATCATATATGTAATATGTCTAGTTGTCAATCAGGTAAAGTCATCATACATGTTATAATGTATGTCTAGTTGTGGAACAATTATGTAAATTCATCATATATGTAATATGTCTCGTTGTCAATCAGGTAAAGTCATCATACATGTTATAATGTATGTCTAGTTGTGGAACAATGATGTAAATTCATCATATATGTAATATGTCTAGTTGTCAATCAGGTAAAGTCATCATACATGTTATATGTCTAGTTGTGGAACAATTATGTAAATTCATCATATATGTAATATGTCTAGTTGTCAATCAGGTAAAGTCATCATACATGTTATAATGTATGTCTAGTTATGGAACAATTATGTAAATTCATCATATATGTTATATGTCTAATTGTCAATCAGGTAAAGTCATCATACATGTTATATTGTATGTCTAGTTATGGAAAAATTATGTAAATTCATCATATATGTTACATGTCCAGTTGTCAATCAGGTAAAGTCATCATATATGTTATATGTCTAGTTGTCAATCAGGTAAAGTCATCATACATGTAATATGTCTAGTTGTCAATCAGGTAAAGTCATCATACATGTTATAATGTATGTCTAGTTATGGAACAATTATGTAAATTCATCATATATGTTATATGTCTAATTGTCAATCAGGTAAAGTCATCATACATGTTATATTGTATGTCTAGTTATGGAACAATTATGTAAATTCATCATATATGTTACATGTCCAGTTGTCAATCAGGTAAAGTCATCATAGATGTTATATGTCTAATTGTCAATCAGGTAAAGTCATCATAAGTGTTATATGTCTCGTTGTCAATCAGGTAAAGTCATCATACATGTTATATGTCTCGATGTCAATCGGGTAAATTCATCATATATGTTATATGTCTAGTTGTCAATCAGGTAAAGTCAGCATACATGTTATATGTCTCGTTGTCAATCAGGTACAGTCAGCATACATGTTATAATGTATGTCTACAATTATTTCATCATACATGTTATATGTCTAGTTGTGGAAAAATATGTAAATTCACCATACATGTTATATGTCTAGTTGTGGAACAATCATGTAATTTAATCATGCATTTTGTATGTCTAGTTGTGGAAAAATTATGTAAATCCATCATACATGTTGTATGTCTCGTTGTCAATCATGTAAATTCATCATACGTGTCATATTTGGAATAAATCATGTAAATTCATGATGTATAATATAAAACGTTGAAAAATCCATCATATATGTTCTGTATCCTGTTGCGGGACCAACAATATGGCCAAGTTGTTTGGTAAAGTATCGTCGTATTGAGGCGACTTATAGCATATTGAATAAAATCAAGGGCCGTGGTTCTAGTCTGATCTGGCTCGTTTTCGAACTTGTCCAAGCTAGTTCATGTAAATTCCCAATACATTAAATATATAAGTTCATGTAATTTCATTATACATGTATGTACACTGAACGACTTTAAAAACGCAACAGGGAAATAAACTAAGATAACGGACCTATTTCAATAGAAATTAAAGTTTAATTTCATCTATTCTATTTAACCATATCTACAGTTGAATTGCTGAAAATGCCATTCAAATTGATTAACATTAAACTTGTTAAATTCAAAATATAACTGTACTACCCCCCAAAGCAAAAGTCTCAATATCCACCATTAGCGGCAATGCACGCCTGACATCTCCTACGCATATTGGGATATACCGGGTATTAGTTTTGTGACTTTTATGTTCTGTACATAACGTTGAGACATTGGTTGGGATCCGTAAGGAAACTGGTTACTGTACATATTGTTTGACAATAAAGTACACGTATCGCGGTTACAGATACACTGATGTAGTAGATAGTCCGATAGATAGCTCAATTAGCTCAGCTGGTAGAGTATTGGAAAGGTAGTCTGAAGTTAAGAAGAACGAAAATGTCCCTGTGTTTAGTCCCGATCCGGCTGCACATTTGTCTAGCTTTTATGACAGTTGGTGATTCAGCCATTGTCGATCCGGAGTCAAGATAGCATCCATGCCATATCTGTCTAGGAACGAATAGAAATGTGTTAGGGTGGGGGTGGTATGTCACGATTAATCAGACACTTACAAGTAGACCTGCACATAGTGCACAATCAGACATGAATTGTGCTCGCCCTCTAGGTTTAACCTATTTCATATTATATTTAAACCTATAGTAAAATAATGAGACAAAATGAAAAACTGAGTGGTCTACCTTGCACAAAACAAATCGACCATTTTACATGTATAATTTGTATGGCCTTACATGAGCTAAACATGACGTAAAACACCATTCAAACAAATAATTGGAGGGTTTTCAAATAGGGTGTGCCTAAAAACAGTAATGGACCAAAATGTACAGTAATGTACAGTAATGGACAGTAATGGACTGGAAATACAGTAATGAAGACGGAAATTACAGTAATGAATACTGTAATTTAGCCAATGTTGTACAAATACACATTTTAATTCAATATATTAGCACAAGATGATGCTGCAAAAATATGCAACAATTGATTTGAAGTGAATTTTTATCTTCAGACATAAAATATGGACGGGAAATACAGTTAATCTACATCTACATCTATAATATATGTTGATCTGTCAAAATATGACAATCATTCAACGGAAAAACGACTTTGCATCGCGGTTATTTATAATGTGAGCACAAGATAAAATAAGAGTTAAGAGAAGCAAGTACAGGATGAACTAGAATAAATAATAAAGACAATAATAGACGTAAATATTGCTATAAGGTAAATAAATACAAGAATAAATGGGTATAGGTAATAAAGATAGAGGTACGGGTAAGATGCCCAAACCTACATAGAATCATCTGATATGAACCAATTCAGCTTCCGAGGCGGTACCAGGGACAAGTGTGTCCCCGCTGACAGAGCTTAACATCATCACTTGACTCATAGTAGGTTTAGTTGAGATTCTGGTTTAAGGGCTGAAAGCGGAAAGCTCCCTCTTGAAGTGTACCAAGGAGGGGCCTCAGCTGCAGCAGCTGGGAGTGTGTTCCAGGCAGGGATAGTTCTCGGGAAGAAACTAAACTTGAATGTGTCCGTTTTTGCAGAAAAGTGTTGGAATTTCCTGGAATGTAGTGCTCTTGTACGTGTTATAGACGGAGTGAGGTACTCTGAGCAGCGGATGTCTATTAAGTCGTTGACCACTTTGTAGAGGAGTGTTAGTTGGAGCTTGGAACGTTAAGTGTCTGCCACTGCAGGTGATCCAACATGGAAGTTACACTACTGGTATTTCTGTAGCGGTTGGTAACGTACCTCGCCGCTCGTCTTTGTACCATTTCTAGTTTATGGATCTGGTCTGCATGGTGTGGGTTCCAAACTGTCGCACAATACTCCACATGTGGTCTCACCAGACTGATATATGCATTTGTCTTGGTGTCCTCTTTCGGTGATCTTAGGTTCCTCCTCAGGAACCCTAGCATAGAATTTGCCTTTTTGCAGACTCTGTCGATGTGATTTTTGAAGGAAAGAGTTGATTGGAGGTCTACGCCGAGGTACTTGGTTGTGTCAGACGCTAGTAGAGTTATCTGTCTGTATACAATGGCATCATCTGCAAACAGTCCTGTTTTAGAGGCTAACTTGTCTGGGAGGTCATTTATAAAGAGGAGGAACAGGAGCGGGCCAAGGACGGTACCCTGAGGGACTCCGCTTAGCACTGCTGCACTGTCTGATGTAGAACCCTCTACTGTCGCTTGCTGATTGGACAGGAAAGATTCAATCCACTTGTATGTGCTACCTCTGATGCCATAATGGTTAAGTTTCTTGAGGAGGCGTTTGTGTGGGACTCGGTCGAATGCTTTAGAAAAGTCGAGAATGACCATATCAACCTGGATCCCAGTGTCTAACGAGGAAGCAAGCTCGTGAAAGAGTGTCACGAGTTGTGTCTCGCAGCTTCTTCTTGCCCGGAAACCATGCTGGCAATCAGTCAGGATGTTATACATGTCCACATGTTTCAGAACATTACTGACGACTATGTGCTCCAACAGCTTGCAGCATAGGCAGGTGAATGAAACTGGGCGATAGTTGCTGGCATCGTATCTCTCCCCTTTCTTGAAGACTGCTATAACGTTGGCTTGTCTCCAGTCTTTGGGCGTGACTCCTGTGCGTATGGCTGTGTTGAAGATGATCGCCAAAAGTGGTGCGATTTCCTTGTGGCACTCTTTAAGGACTCTGGCTGGGATCTGATCAGGGCCTGATGCTTTCGTGGGGTTGATTTTTAGCAATAGTGCTCCGACTCCCTCAGCTGTGACTATGATGTCATTCATGGATAGAAAAGGGGTCCCGTCTGGGTCAGGAACTGAATTAATATCCTCAGGGGTGAAGACTGACTGATATTGGTTATTTAGTATGTCTGCCTTGTCCTTAGGGTTGTTGAAGAGGCGTCCCATGCTTTTGAGTGGAGAAATGCCAGTGTTGTCTTTTCTGATGGATTTGATATATGCCCAGAATCTTTTCTGTTTACTTGGTCTTACATCGTCTGGGGTCCCAACTTCAATAATGTTGTTTATATAATTCCAAAAGGACTGTCTTTCTGCTCGTTGGATATTCTTTTTTGATTCCTTGTATTTTCTAACATCACTTGCCTTTCCTGACTTTGTCATGCGTTTGAAGAGTTTGTTCCTTGTACGGATTCCTGCTTTGACTGTCCTGTCGATCCATGGCTTCTTATGTTTATTTCCTCTTAAGAGCTTTGATGGTATATACTTTTCTATGAGACTGAGTAGTTCCCCTTTGAATAATGTCCATAACTCTTCAGCTGTTGATCGTTCACTCATTGTAGTGAATGTGTTTTCCAGTTGTACAAGTTCATCTTTGATGGCATCATAGTTGGCTTTTCGGTAGCAGAAGACTTTCCTTGGTGCTGTTTTGATTTTTGATGGTCGCAGGCTTGACTCTATGTAGATGGTCTCATGGTCAGATATTCCTGGAATAATTGCAACTGTGTTTACCAGTGATTGATTGTTTGTGAAAAACAGGTCCAAGATGTTTTCTGTGTCCTCAGTTATCCTAGTTGGGCTTAAACCAAGTTGATCTAGGTATTAGTCACTGCTGATGTTTAATAGATCCTGGCTCTGTGAGGATCTTGTTGCATATGGCTTTACACTGTTGTTTGTCCAATCAATGTCTGATAGATTAAAGTCGCCACCTAGCCAAATGTGTGCTGACTGTGGGATCCGTGAAAGACATGTATGAAGCTTTGCAAGACAATCGGGGTTGTTGTTGTCTGGAGGTCTATAGAATGAACCCATATAGAGTTGGTTTGCTCCTGTAATTGTTAATTTGGCCCAAACAAGTTCACTGTCGCCTTCAACCTGAAGTTCCTCTAAATACAGTAATGGAGAGGGGAAATGCCAGACAGTAACTACTGGAGAGTAACGGAGAAAATAATAATAAGATGCATTTTCATTGCTTTAAACATATTGAAATATTGTTTCTGATATATGTATCTTGATCAACAGTTCTATTATTTCAGACTGTACAGTATGAAAGTAATATTCACATTGAATCAACATACATATGTCCAGATGTATCCAGGCCACACCACGAGGAGGCGCTCTCTTCATGGCCCGTTTTTTTTTTTTAATTTGTTTTTTTATTCTATATTTTTATTCTTTGGCATGCAATTTTTTAAAATGCATTTTTTATATTTGTTAAATTATCCTGGACAGTTGATTTACATCAATTCAACACATTAAACATGCAACATCTGATCAAGTGATTCTATTCATTTTATTGTCGTTGTTTTGCTACGCTCAGCTCTCATCCTTTTCCTTTGGTGAGATTTTTTCCCTCCGGATGCAGTTTTAGGAATTGTAATTTTCCCATTTGATGATGTAACTTTGAAAAGGTGACTCTTTCCCTTGTCCCGCAGAAATATTGTAAACAACTTCTTCCGATCAGTTTCATTTTTTTGACACCACACATCAACAGATATACGATGATGCACGTATTCCGGCCTTAATTTGTAATTGCCCCTTCCAATCAATGCTCTTTCTGCGTCTTTATATTGTGAGCTGACAATCGAATAAAGTATGTCTATAAGGTCCTGTAGGTCTTTTTTGCTTCCAGTTGGTTCCTATTTTCAGGAGGTGGTTAGCGGATTCCGCGTTGTTGTTTGTCCATTCTGCGGTGACTAGTTTTACTCTTGAAGGATAGTTAACATGTTCTGTAAGTAATGGCACCATTCTGTTTTCGAAATAAGTCTGAAAATTTTCTGCTTTTTCTGAAATAACTTGTTTTGCATCTTTTATTCGGTCTTCTTAAATTATTGAATTGTCCGCTTGTGATATCCCGTTTTCGCCGAAAAGAGTGTCCATTATACATTTTCTGTCTTTTGAAGGAACTCCAACTTTATTTTCTAAATAATTATTCACGTTCTTTTTTAAATGTAATGAACACACAACTTGAGTAGCACCAGGAAATGATCTTTTTAAACTTTTTCGTATCGCCGTTTCATCATCCGAACCAAGAACAAGATTTTCTATTTCTTCGTCGTTGAACTTACTGCCTATTTCTGAAAAGAATGAGTTATATGTCTGGAAGTCGGATTTGCCATGGAGAAAAAACGGTCCTATGAAAATTGGTGACTCGCCGGTGTCAGTTCTGATAACTGCGTTGTTTTTGAATACAGTAGATGTGAGATACATTTCACCGAGGTTAAACGTTTTGTCGACACCTAACGGGGTTCCTTCTTTCACACAGCAAAAGCGTCTGATGTCATGAATCTGTTCGTCCGTGTATAGTATGACCGAGAGGCCGGTATCTGCTTGACGCACAACTCTTACAAAAGGATGATTTGAATACACTTGACCTTCTATGTTTAAAATATGATCGGCAAGATTCCGGTTGAATGTATCTCTTGCGGATTGTCGTTCTTTTCTTTTTTCATTGTACTTCACATTTTGAACAAATTTTAAATTTCTCGGAATATCATGTATCTCTTCTCCTTTGTTGAGCTGATCATAGACATATTTGGCTGAGTCGCGTTTTATAATGTTTTCTGTCTCTTGCTTCGCGGTCTGTGTGGTACGGATATACTCATTATTGTTATTAGAGTGTTTAACATTGCCGTGCATCGTTCGACCCGGGAATTGACCAACATATTCCATAATGGCAACTGTCCCCGACATCCTCATACCTTCTGAAACATTTCCTAGCCATGTGATTCGGCGTTTATAATCTAGGGAACATTTGTGCTTACTGTATGCTCTGTGTACAACTAGAATATCACATTCATCTGGTTGTGGATCCAATGGCTTGTAAATGCGCACACCTTTATCCCTCTTCTCAATACAATATTGTCCATCTCTTTTGATTAAATTCTCCAGCTTAGTGTTCAGTACCGTATAATAACTGGTTGGCGATGTACCTTTTATCCAGGTGCCGCAGTCGTCCCAAAACTCCTTCTTTTTGCCGCTTTTAGCTCTTTCCTCATTCTGTTTATTGTCCACTACGAAAAACACGTCTTCTTTCACACCACACGGCACACGTGACAAAGGACTAAGTGTCTCATCTTCTTCTTTTAACAACGCTAAGATATCGGACATTTCCATGAATTTGTTCTTACGTAGAAAACCGCTGTTTGGGCCACCAACGGAAACTTTTCCAGGGTCTATGGATGTTTCATCCTCAAGCTCCGAGTCAATCTTTGTTGTCGGACTTACATTTTTGTTTTCGGTGGATATGTTTCCATCATCATGGGACATGTCTGTGTTGGAGGAATCTAGCGATTGATTTACATACGAGTTAATGGGGTACTCGTGTAGCGATTGATTTGAAGGCACGTGAAACGAGGGAGAATCTAGTGATTCATTTGAACCTGAAGTTTCTAACTGTTCACTTGAAGGCACATTGACAGAAGCATCTTTAACTGACGAATATGAGGAGAGGCGTCTACGCTTGGGTCTAGCAATTCCATCATCTTCATATTTACACCCGGATACACGCTACGAATAGGTCGCTTTATAACCATGGCAAGGGCAATCATTGTCCAAATTGATGAATATGTCCCAATTTTTGCGCAATCTCTCACGGAATCTTGATAATCCGGTGACAACATCTGTATGCTGGATCTTAAAAGCTGATTTAAAACAGCATGCTCCTCTAACACCATCATGAGTGTTGTCTGGTAGCGCAGTTCCACTGATTTTGTCTCGTCGCCACATAGGAGAATTGATACAGCATTAAAAAGACAATCACCGTCTCCAGTAGTCGTCAATGCTTTTCAGGTGTTGCTTTCGTGGTAACTGAGCAAAATGTGCTCAGCAGTTTCATCTGCTGATGTGCCGGTAAGAGGGTGGGCATTTTCACATGAGAAAAGTCTATCTTCAATAAGCAGGATTTCGCAGTGTACTGCCCGTTTCAATTTGTCGATACCCTTTTTCGCCGCCTGGTTAAAAAGAATAAGTGACGGTGCTATAATACGTATATTTACTTGCTTCATTGTATGGTATTTTAGGTCATTTTCAACACATGTAAGGTTATAGATGACGGCCGACATTTTTGTGGTGGAGGCAGACAACCCAATTTTCCTGGGTAGAACCAGTACTGTACACGTCGTTAACCACTCGGCCACGGAGACGCTAGTATATTTACCACGTATATGTATAAATTGTATAAACTATGTATATTATAGCAGTCAAATGTTGCAAATATGTGTATTCATATGCAATCAAGTGATGAATAAGATGATGACGATTATGATGGTGGTGTCTCTGGTTGTAATGATAATGATATGATGATGGTGATATATACTAGTTATAGAATACAAATATTGCTTAAATTAACACTGATGCGTAATCTACGATAACGTATGCCTTTTGAAATAGTAAATACTATTGGTAAAAAAACAAAACTTTTTCAAGTCGTGTTATTCCCGTTAGGTAATCAAACTCGCCACCAGTGGAACGACAACACCGACAAATGTAGCCCTCGTCGATTGTAGACCAAGTCTTAAAGCTGCTGGGTGTCAAAAATGTTATACTATCTGATAAAGGTATAACTCTTGACAAACATATAACAAAATAAATTTAGCACATAAAATGCATGTCATTTCCATAGACGAGATACAAAGCCGTGTATGTTCGAGGACAATGATAACATGACATAGATACAACACTAAATTGAATATGCTGATAACAGTTAACAGTAAATTAAAAAAAAACAATGAAAACAGTTAACAGTTCGTCTAATAGCAGAGCAGACAACTGTTAATATTATTTTTTTTACAAAATAGATAACAAAATATAAATTTCCCCAATAACAGGATTACTGAAATATTAAATTTGTTCAGAGCAATACTTTTGTATACTGAAATAAATTATTTAATTCTTATACTTCGCTTAGAAAATAATAAAATAACACTTTTTTTGAAAAGCACATCCTTCCCTAGCATTACTGATATCTTCAAAGAATTATATTTAGTTTATGTCCCTAAAATCTGTGCTAAACTTTCTTTGTTCAGCATATAAATGAATGTATAGATTTATTATATTTAAAAAATATCCATAATAGACGGACATAACGGACTAACAGCTTCTTATCAATCAGGTTTATACATTATATTATATGGGCCTTTGATAAAATAGAAAGATCAATGTTATGGCATAAATTGATTTTAGAAAATGTAAGCTCAAACATTGTTAGAGCACTTAAATCAATGCATACTGTTGTCAAATCGCGCATTAGATATAAATCAACATTATCAGAACCCATAAGTTCATATGTCGGTCTAAAGCAAGGGGACCCAAGTTCGTCCATCCTATTTATGATGTTCATTAATGAAATCTCAGAAAATGTAAATTCAGAACTTGATGACATATTTTGTACTGACAATCTGAGCTTATTTATGCTGTTATATGCCGATGATAGGGTTGTATTTGCTTCGTCCCCCGCTTCGTTACAGTCGTTACTAAATGACATTCAAGTATATTGTAGGACCTGGGGCCTAAAGATAAATACAAAAAAACCAAAAATAATGATATTCGAAAGAGGTCGTCACTCACAATATAATTTCTACCTTCATGATAGCATAATAGAAGTTGTCACCTCGTTCAAGTATCTGGGCATTTTTTTCTTCAAAAATGGAAATTGGTTAAGAACGCAAAAGAGGTTGGCACAACTTGCTTCATTCGCATTGCATAATTTATTTTCCATATTTAGTCAAATAAACTTACCAATATCAGAAAAATGTAGACTTTTCGACATACTAGTTGCATCTGTATTAAACTATAGCTCAGAAGTTTGGGGAATGCACGAGGCTAAAGATATTGAAATTATCCATACGAAATGTTGTAGAAGAATTTTAGGGGTCAAGAAGTCTACCAATCTCACAGGTTTATACGGTGAATTAGGTCGAGTACCACTCATTATAAAGAGAAAACTTAATATGCTCAGATATTGGTTAAAAATATTACATCTTAATGAAAATATATTGGCCAAAAAAAAAATATAATGTTGAAAAACGATGTTGATAATCATATTAATTATAACGGTTCCAATTGGACATATCAAATTAAAGATATCCTTGACAACCTTGGATTTTCTGATGTTTGGTTATATCAATTTGAAGCAGATATTCCATTTGAATTAATAAAACAACGCTTGATTGACTCATATCATCAAAGTTGGTATTCAAGTTAGAATCATACTGCCGCTATAAACACAGTTTTGATATGGAAAAATATTTGAACCTATTAGATGATAACAAATTCCCAATAGCACTGGGTAGATTTCGACTCTCCTCTCACAATTTAGCCATTGAAAATGGTAGATATCTTAATATCCCGCGAGAAAATAGGAAATGTATGCATTGTACCCAAAATATAGTAGAAAACGAATACCATTTTTTGCTTGTATGTCAAATATATAGACAGTTAAGACAGAAATATTTTAAACCTTACTATTGCAGATGGCCCGCGATAAACAAATTTGATGCGTTAATGTCTAATAACTCGAACAGAACAATTATAAACTTATCAAAATATGTTTATTATGCATTTAAACTTCGAAATGAAATGCAAATAAGTTACTTATGCTTTTAAACGATGAGAATAAACGTAATACACATTGTCTTCTGATCGCGTGTGCAATAAAGTATGCCACCGAATAATTGGATTAACTACTAGCTATTGTGTGAACCCGTAAAACACATTGTCTATTGAGCGCGGTAGTCATGAAGTATGACACCGAATATACAGCACCTTTAATTGGATTAACTACTAGCTACTGTGTGAACCCGTAATACACATTGTCTATTGAGCGCGGTAGTCATGAAGTATGACACCGAATATACAGCACCTTTAATTGGATTAACTACTAGCTACTGTGTGAACCCGTAATACACATTGTCTATTGAGCGCGGTAGTCATGAAGTATGACACCGAATATACAGCACCTTTAATTGGATTAACTACTAGCTACTGTGTGAACCCGTAATACACATGGTCTATTGAGCGCGGTAGCCATGAAGTATGACACCGAATATACAGCACCTTTAATTGGATTAACTACTAGCTACTGCGTGAACCCGTAATACACATTGTCTATTGAGCGCGGTAGCAATGAAATATGACACCTAATATACAGCACCTTTAATTGGATTAACTTTAGCTACTGTGTGAACCTTTTAATACACATTGTCTACTTAGTGCGGGTGCAATGAAGTCTGAAACCGAATATACAGCACCTTTAATTGGATTCTGGATATCGTATAAAAATAAAATTTATAATAATATATAAAATATCAAATAACTTTCACAAAATATCAGCTAAAAAACGAGTAAAATAACACAAATTAAAATATCAAACAATGACTATAAACGTCAATATGATAGAAACACTAAGATTTATAAATATGCTTATTTATGAAAATAAACTCATTTCAATACTGTGAACTGCATTTATTTAACAACCTCAATTTTACAAAACTTTATATATCAGTTGTAATTGGTTGTAATTAGTTGTATCTCACACATAGTAATTTATGCATATGTACGTGCCTAATTATGCCTTTAAGTGGATGCTGATTAAGTACAAACTAAAAACTAGGAACAAAAATAGTTTTTTAGTTTACTGAAAATAAAGAGTTCAAAGTTAGCCGTAAACTTAAATGATGTATTTGAACGCGCCGCTAATCCGCTGATTAAATCACATTAGCACATAATCAAAGATTGTTTTCATTATACATAATGGACATCACACGCTATAGTAAGGAAATAATAAATAACACGAAGGAAACCGAATATTTTACTATACTAGCACATCATCATATATATTTATTCATCATCATTATAATAATAATAACTTCAAGGTATAATTGAAGCATTTTAAAATGTGTCCATATATTTATATTATTAAAGATCAGAAATTTCACAACATAATTGCCTGACTTGAAACCCACATAATTATCATCTTTCAGACAGGAAGTTTCCAATCTGTCCATTAATATATATATCTGTGCCTTCCATTAGATTGTTTCATTCAGCTGCCGAAGGCAGCTGACTCTTATATGGCTTTAGAATATGTCTATGGTTAACAGACTGTGAATCATGTAGCCGACAATAAGCATGCATTACAACATCAATTCCTAGGGAACCCGTCTAAAAAACTTGAATGGTATAAACACATATTTTTCAATGTTCAAAGCTTGCCGTTTTATTGCTCAAATGACGTTTTCGTAGAGCAGTCTACTAAAGTGTATAATGCGGCAATATTTCCGGGATCTTCACGTCCGGGATTTTTTACGGAGCTATAATGAAACCGTAAGTGAAACTGAATGAAACCGTAAGCACCGGAATGGAATAAGTGCAAATCTGTATTTTAATGGAATAATACCTTTTTATGGAATAATACCCATTTATAATGCGGTATTCTCGTAAATACAGTTGTGTTATACACTAATCGATGGGTTTATTCGCTGCCTATATGGTTTTCATAATTGCACATGTAATAGTAAGGTAGCAATGAACAGTTTATTTGAGTGTTTCACTTTGATAACGCAATCTTATAATTACACATGGTAGCAGTGAGACGTTTATCTCTGTTGTAATGCACACGCTAACGCACACGCATCCCTTACATGTGAACACCTATATTTCTGTGTTGATGTGTACTTCTAGCACGTCGTGCTCCAAAGTTGAATTGTAATCAGTATGTAAGGCAAATCAAGGTATTTGAACAGAGAGAAGCGAGGCCGCCCACCTTAATTCAAAATAGTTGGTAGGAACAACTGAGGGTAAACTGAATGTGTCTGATAAGGAAAAAAAACCGGTCGTGGCGTGTTTACGTCAACATTATTTTTTTCAATATTGTTTTAACACCCGTGACTTGATATGTTATTATGTTAAACTTCGTTTCCAGTCCCTACCCAGATATATGCTATTTCCTCTCGGCAGCTATTTTACGCTTGCGTAAAACTTTGCTTGTATATCTAGATATATCTATCCATTACTGTATATTCGTCTCCAGTACTGTATTTACCACTCCATTACTGTGTTTACCACCCATTACTGTATTCCCCGCTCCATTACTGTACATTTTGGTGCATTACTGTGTTTTTAGGCACACCGATCAATTAGAGTGGTTTACGAGGTTCGCAAGTCATGGGAACGATTCCGTTCTCTTTTCAATATAGGTTTACCACCACCAATTACATGTAAACCTCCCAGATCCACCGCTGTAGGTATGAAAGCACTAATTATTTTCCCCATAGACACCAATGTTAATGTGTCACATATTAATGATTTGCTGCAAATTCAACTCAAGTATGGATAATGCAGCAGTGTAATGTTCATATAGAAAACTATTTTTCCACTTGAAAAATCACCAGAAAACGTGGGGTCACAAGACATGTAAGAAAGTTCTTGTTTGTTTACTAAACAGGTCAATGGTACAGCTGTTTTTATTGATCGACTGTTTTCATTGCTCACAAAGTGTAAGCATAGAGTCGAAATTTCGAAAATGTTCATCAGTGATCCAGTAAAACCTACGCTTCTTATACATATAACCACAAAATCGAATAGAAATGGGCAGTTTTCCCCTACTTATAATGCCCGTTTCCATCGAAAAAGGAGGGATTACTTTTTATTATAGGAACTACATTCGATTGCACCTCGGAGGTTTACACGTAATTGGTGGTGGTAACCCTGAAGGGGTATAAAAACCACTTCCGAACCCCCGCACCTCCGAACCCCGAACCCTTTACGGAAATTAAAAATACGTATAACTGACAATAAACGAATCATACCGTTATAATTTTAACTGGTATGCATGTATTTAATGTACATATACATATGGTTAGTATATGGATGCCTTAATTAAAGTATTTGTGACAAAATTGCTATTTTATTCATCGCTAAGGGTATAAAACCCACTTCCATTCCGTACCGAACCCTAAATCTCCGAACCCCTAGTTTTTGAACGATATGAGAGTTCAACGCATTAATTATTTAAAGTTTAGCATTCATAAACTAACTAACCTCATTATAAATGTAATTTCCAGTCTTGGTTTCTTTTATTAATGCAGATACAGCCATTTGTTTACCCTTTTTACCGATACCGAACCCTAATCTAAAAATAATTACGGTGTCGTTCGATTAACACGTGATATGAAAATCGCATGTTTCAATTGTTTTATCTATGCTTTGCCTTATGAATTCGGAAAACACAAACTAATTAATCAGTCATTGATTATTATATTACTTGACTACACTAATTGGTGAACTAAAATCAGTCACAGGATAAAGCCGAAAAACAAACACTCAGATAAGCACGGCCATTCTTTGGTATAAATGTCGAATGATACTTTGCTAAGTTGTCATTCATTGAATTTTAATATTGATATACACATCGTTTCAATGGCCCAACAGGAGTTATCACTGCCAGCTTTGAATTTATTGCAAATGCGACATCATCTTGTTACATATAAGCTTAAGTTAAAAAAGAAACAAAACAAATGAGCAGATATCCAAATAGATATGAATTGTTCATCATGCTCATTTCCAAATGCGTTAGATAACATGCTTCAGTGTGAACAGTGTGATGAATGGTTTCATTTAAAGAGTGCTGCAATTGTTCTGGCATCAGATAGTTTAATTTGGATATGCAAAAGGTGCAGGTGATCAGGATCATTCAGTTGCATGTAATAAAGAGTAATTTAGATATTGCTTTATGTACAGAGTACAGTGGATAATACGACAGTCTTTATTGAAGTTACATTGTTATTACTGTTTACACTTGTTATTGCATTTACATTTGTTATTGCGTTTTACCATTGGGATAGTCTGTCTTGTGCTGAAATTACGTAAAACATGTTGAACAAACAAAATTAACAATAACAAAAAAATATGGGTTATGATATGTGATTTTCATAGCACGTGTTATTCGAACGACACCGTAATTATTTTTAGATTAGGGTTCAGTATCGTAAAAAAAAGGTAAACAAATGGCTGTATCTGCATTAATAAAAGAAACCAAGACTGGAAAATACATTTATAATGAGGTTAGTTAGTTTATGAATGCTAAACTTTACATAATTAACGCGTTGAATCCTCGTATCGTTCAAAAACTAGGGGTTTGGAGATTTAGGGTTCGGTACGGAATGGAAGTGGGTTTTATACCATGAATAAAATATATAGCGATGAATAAAATAGCAATTTTGTCACAAATACTTTAATTTAGGTATCCATATACTAACCATATATATATGTACGTTAAATACATGCATACCAGTTAAAATTATAACGGTCTAATTCGTTTAGTGTCAGTTATACTTATTTTTAATTTCCGTAAAGGGTTCGGGGTTCGGAGGTGCGGGGGTTCGGAAGTGGTTTTTATACCCCTTCGGTAAACCTGTAAAGCCTTATGTATTCTACTGTAACACCGGGTATGACGTCACACCTCTTCCATTTTACTATACTGCAGTGTTCTATCTTCTCGAGGCAAACAGGTACATTTAACACATTATTTTCATAGCTGTTGTCATTTTTTAATGTTACTCCAACTTACGGGGCTTTATAGATATGTGTTTCTTTATAAACGTTCCTATACGTAATAAAATAATGTGATATTGTTCATGGATATACGGGTATGTAGGCCATGAAATTATGGCATTCAAAACAACAAACATGTGAAAACGAAAGTTGAACTCTTAAATACAAAGTATTTACGTAAACGTAGATTAAACTTTTGTTTAACAAAATGCATAATAAAAAATGTGACTTGCAAGGAACGATTTATTAACTATAACGTTCCTTTCGAAAATGAAACTAACACGTATTCTAGCGTCTAGGGACCGATCATTTAATCTTGGAGCGGGGAGGGTGGTGGATTTCCGCCGATGTAGGATTTAGGATAAAAATAAAACATAAAAAAGAAAATCACGGGCCCTGTGCGAACTGATAAATATGTAGTTTAAAGGAACAGCAATGAACAAGAATTTGCTAGCGTATTCAACAAGGATGGGAATGCCCGTTTGCACTGTGAGTGGGAAAATATATAAAAAATAATTATAATATGTTGCGTAACTTCACTTGTATAATTTATGTATCCCATACAATGCTACATACAGGGATGTTTGTACTCAAGGGACAGCTGTACTTATTTCAGGTTTGAATTATTGATGAAATAGAAGGATCTATACTTTATGTCTGTAGAAACAATACTCCGTGTTTGTAATTTAAAACAAAATCGGTTTAAAGAAAGATCTAGAATAAAAATCACACCTCCCATGCACCCCACCTCACCCCCGCTCCTCTAAGATGAAATCGTCGGTCCCTTGTATTTAACACATTCGTACCGAAACGGTAGCCGATGTAGAATGTGCTGCATGAGTAAACGGAGATGGACCGTTACGAACACATACCTCGTTTGTACCACGCATGATAAAGTTGTTGGTACCAAGCATGCTAGCGTTGTACCACGCACGATTATCGATAGTCTAGCGTTGTTTGTACCGGGTAACTGCGCATAATAGCGTTATTTGTATACGCATGCTAGCGTTGTTGTACCACACATGACAGCGTTGTTTGTACCAGACATATTAGCCAGTGTAGGGTTAGCTGTCCGTGTACCAGACATGATAGCCAGTGTAGGTTAGCTGCCCGTGTACCAGACATGATAGCCAGTGTAGGTTAGCTGCCCGTGTACCAGACATGATAGCCAGTGTAGGGTTAGCCGCCCAAACAGTTATAAATCCTAGTATTAATCATCTACGTTCCTCTATACGTTATTATTGAATGTTCCTCACTATATGTGATTATTGAATGTTCTTCACTATAAGTTATTACTGAATGTTCCTCACTATACGTTATATTATTGAAGTTGAGCTACCTTTTAGCAAGCGACCGAATATGATATATTATTATTGAATCAGTTCTTGTAATGTCATCTTCCATGTAATGTAAATGCAACATGAAATATAAAATTTGACACTTTTCATGTTAATTCATCATACATTTCATATATCCTGTTGTGTAATCAGTTCATGTAATGTCATCATACAGGCACTATATTACGGTGTGAAACAATTCATGTAAATCCATCATACTTGTAATGTACATTTCATGTAAATCCATCATACTTGTAATGTACATGTCATGTAAATCCAACATATTATGCAATATTTTATAGTGTGACAGTGCAATACTTCATGTAATTTCAATTATACAGGCACTATATTATGGTGTGGAACATTTGATGTAAATTCATCAAACATGCAATACAGTATGGTGTGGAACACTTCATGTCAATTTTTCATACGTGTAATTATTCATGGTGTGGAACATTTCATTACATGGCCCGGAGTATTTCAGTGTACATGGGGAGTATTTCGGTATACCTGGGGAGTATTTCCGTATACCTGGGGAGTATTTTAGTATACCTGTGGAGTATTTCAGTATACATGCAGAGTATTTCAGTATACCTTGGGAGTATTTCAATATGAAAAGGGGAAATATTGCAATATACCTGGGGAGTATTTCAGTATGCATGGGGAGTATTTCAGTATGCATGGGGAGTATTTCACTATGCCTGGGGAGTATTTCAGTATACATGGGGAGTATTTCAGTACACATGGGGAGTATTTCAGTATGTCTGTTGAGTATTTCAGTATACCTGGGGAGTGTTTCGGTATGCATGGGGAGTAATTCAGTATACATGGGGAGTATTTAAGTATACCTGCAGAGTATTTTAGTATGCATGTGGAGTATTTCAATATGCATGGGGAGTATTTCAGTATACTTGGGGAGTATTTCGGTATACCTAGGGAATATGTCTGTATGCCTGTGGATTATAATGTCTATATCCATATATGTCTGTATGCTTGTGTATAAGTATATGTCTGGCGAGTATTTCGGTATACCTGGGGAATATGTCTGTATGCCTGTGGATATGTCTATATCCATATATGTCTGTATGCCTGTGGATAAGTATATGTCTGGCGAGTATTTCGGTATACATGGGAATATTTGGGTATACCTGTGGAGTATTTCGGTATATCTGGGGAGTATTTTGGTATACATTAGAGTCATGGTAAGTATTTCAGTAACACGGGGAGTATTTCGGTATACATGTGGAGTATTTCGGTATACCTGGTGAGTATTTCGGTATACATGGGTAGTATTTCAGTATACATGAGGAGTATTTCGGTATACCTGGGGAGTAATTCAGTATGCCTGGGGAGTATTTCGGTATACATGGGGAGTATTTTGGTATACATGAGGAGTATTTCGGTATACATTAGAAGTATTTTGGTATACACATGGTAAGTATTTCAGTATACATGGTAAATATTTTGGTATACCTGGGGAATATTTCAGTATACATGGGGAGTATTTCAGTAAACATGGGGAGTATTTCGGTATACATGGGGAGTATTTCAGTATACATGGGGAGTATTTCAGCATACATGTGGAGTATTTCAGTAAACATGGGGAGTATTTCGGTATACATGGGGAGTATTTCAGTATACCTGGGGAATATTTCAGTATACATGGGGAGTATTTCAGTAAACATCGGGAGTATTTTAGTATACATGGGGAGTATTTCAGTATATATGGGGAGTATTTCAGCATACATGGGGAGTATTTCAGTAAACATGGGGAGTATTTCAGTAAACATGGGGAGTATTTCAGCATACATGTGGAGTATTTCAGTAAACATGGGGAGTATTTCGGTATACATGGGGAGTATGTCAGTATACATGGGGAGTATTTCAGCATACATGTGGAGTATTTCAGTAAACATGGGGAGTATTTTGGTATACCTGAGGAGTATTTTGGTATGCCTGGACAGTATTTCAGTATACATGGGGAGTATTTTGGTATACCTGAGGAGTATTTCAGTATGCCTGGACAGTATTTCAGTATACATGGGGAGTATTTCGGTATATCTGGGGAGTATTTCGGTATGCGTGTGGAGTATTTCAGTATGCCTGGGGAGTATTTATGTAAACATGGTGAGTATTTCAGTATACATGGGGAGTATTTCAGTATACATTGGGAGTATTTCAGTATGACTGGAGAGTATTTCAGTATACCTGGAGAGCATTTTAGTATGCATGGTGAGAACAGACTTTAAATTTCAGAGCTCTAGATAAGCTGCCTATCTGCGTAATTCACGCAAGTAAATGAGACAAAAATGCAAATATTTTGTTCTATATGTATTAAAAACTTAAACAAATATAAGGAAAACAAAAAAGATGACTGTATACTTCAATGCGTAGCGAAACATAAATATAACATGGTTTAAAACTTTTCTAAAGAGGCTGTGGTCTAGTGGTAGAGCGTTGGACCCATGATCGTAAAGTCGTGGGTTCGACCCCCGCCATTGCCATATGCGTTGTGTCCTGAGCAAGACATATTTTCTGCATTTACTTAGTACTGGTTCTACACAGGAAGACATCGAGAGTGATTCAAATAAGTTCATAGAGCTTTCGTTACAATCGATGTAAATTAAATAAGTTGAAACTAAAACTTTGCCCATCTCAATCTTCAGAATTGATGCTTAGTTCTACTGTCAAATTGTTTCGTACTCATCACTCGTGTGTAGAACATGTTCATGTACTATATGATGCAAGGCTCGATTAGAACATATTCAGAACAAAACCACGCTTGTCAAATTGAACATTTCATTGACGGATTTCTGGTTTGTCTTAACTTCTTAAAACGTGTTGAAATAATGTATAAATAATAGATACTGTAACTAACTGTAATCCAGTCTGTGTATTGTATATTCCCGTAAAATATAAAACATATCGTCAGGTAAAAGCGGTCTTGGGCGGAAAAAAGTATAAACATCGATCACAACATAAAATAAAATTACGAATTACTAGTATCATTTCATAAATGAAGACGTTTCTTCTGAGTCAATTGTTCGGCAGATATTGTTTGATTTAATGGACCATTTTTTGATTTAATGGGCCATTGTTTGATTTAATTGACCATTGTTTGATTTAATTGGACCATTATTTGATTTAATGGACCATTGTTTGATTTAATTGGACCATTGTTTGATTTAATTGGACCATTGTTTGATTTAATTGGACCATTGTTTGATTTAATGGACCATTGTTTGATTTAATGGGACCATTGTTTGATTTAATGGACCATTGTTTGATTTAATGGACCATTGACGTGTTGCCAAATAAAATAAGAAACACAAAAAAAAAAACCTACACACATGTGTACACCAACACATAATTTGACAATTTAGTTGAAACTGTACAATTTACAATAATTCTGAGTAATTGATATATTACCGTAATAAGAAAAAATGATGGGTTAAAAACCCAAAATTTTATAAAATGAAGGGTAAAAATGCAAAAAAGTCAAATCCTTATCTAGATCTCTGGCCCGGAGTATTTCAATATGCATGGGGGGTATTTCGGTATGCATGCAGAGTATTTCAATATGCATGGTGAGTATTTCAGTATACCTGGGGAGTATTTCAGTATGCCTGGGCATGTATTTCAGTATGCATGGTGAGTATTTTAGTATACCTGTTTGTGACACTATGTCACCAGGGCATTAATAATTAACAAGTCCAGACTCTTAAATACACGTTTTAATAATCTTTAATGTCTGATCGTATAGTAAATTCTATCAGATCTCACACAATCAAATCTCTACATCCTACCAGAACTCTATCTAACAAACTCTCTCTCTGCTTCAAAACACACCAGTATATATCTGCACGCACGTGCAAGCCTCCCATTGGTTGTTTACACAGTTATTCAATAGGTCGTAATAAAGTATACCCGCCTACGATATATCTCAGTAATCTACTACAATACTGTTATTATAGAGAGCTATCACAAATTGTAGAATATTAGGTAAATTACTATTAACTGCTATATGCTTCTACTACTTGTTATTAAATTATTATTATTACTTATTAAAGGGTATGGTAGTGTTACATGTTCAGTAAATCAGTATACATGAGGAGTATTTCAGTATGCATGGGGATGTATTTCAGTAAGCATGGATAGTATTTTAGTATACCTGGGGAGTATTTCAGTATGAATGAGGAGTATTTCAGTATACCTGGGGATGTATTTCAGTATACATGGGGAGTATTTCAGTATGCATGGTGAGTATTTTAGTATACATACGGAGTATTTCAGTATGCATGGTGAGTATTTTAGTATACATGGGGAGTATTTCAGTATACCTGGGGAGTATTTCAGTATGAATGAGGAGTATTTCAGTATACCTGGGTATGTATTTCAGTATACATGGGAAGTATTTCAGTATGAATGGTGAGTATTTTAGTATACATGGGAAGGTATTTCAGTATGCATGTGGAGTATATTAGTATACATGGGGAGTATTTCAGTATACCTGGAGAGTATTTCAGTATGCCTGGGGATGTATTTCAGTATACATGGGAATTATTTCAGTATGAATGGTGAGTATTTTAGTATACATGGGAAGGTATTTCAGTATGCATGTGGAGTATTTCAGTATACATCAGGGCTGTACAAATATTTTTTTTAGCCACTAGTCCGGGACTAGTCACCCTGTCAAAAGTGACTAGTCCCAAAAAAAGTGTGACTAGTCCCAAAAAATGGACACAAGTCCTGAATTCTTTCGATTTCTCAATATGTTAAAACTGCGTCTTGCATGTATACTCATTACAATTCATTATACACAGTAACGGAAACAATCCTTATTTACTCTTCAGACAATTAATGTATGTTTCAGTGGTATAGATTGTAGACTGCCATTGGGTGAAACAGTAGCAACAGTAAGAATCACATCTGCATTTTTAAATTTCAATATAGATACTGAGTTTCATATTACAGTTCAGATAATCATTTAATGGAGAGAAAAAAAGCCATTTTATATAGGTAAGGGGCTACAAATGAGGTTCTTAACTTTATTACCACTTTACCTAAATGCAAAAAATAAATAACATCTGAATCAATATAAACATTTTATTTTTATGTTTTTGTCCACTACACCAGATGATTTTGACTTTTTGATTAGCTGTGCATCACATTCTACATTTTTCCTCTTTTTATTTTCACTTTTGCTTTCATATTTTCCTTTTTTTAATACTGAAAAGGTTCAACAAACTCATTTTGAAATGTAAAAATTAGCACTGCCAAATACGAAATCAAACTGATTATGTATATATCAGTTTGTTTTGTTTTTTTATTCATTTTTTTGACAACTCAATTCTTCGAACGTAATTAGTACACTAACTATGCACAATCCGTTACCCCACCCGCCTTTCAAGTCTGTTACAATTATGCTCAACAATACACTGAGAAACAATAAAAAAATGCACACCTACCATTTCATATCAAACATACTTCCATTATCAAAAGTCCTTAGTTTTTTATTCATCGAAAGATTGCCGACAAATCGGCCTGATTGCTAATTAATCGACGTGTTACTGTTATTGTTTCAGTGTATCGCCATTTTCAGCTCACCACGTGACGAACAGGTAATCACGTGACGAAAATGTAAATCACATGTAGTATTCGTTTCATTGGCTAGCAGGTCTGGATTAAAATAGATTGGGTCAATTGATTGGATAATATCGACAATGCCGACTGTCAATTAAAGTAATTTGGAGGCGGGACTTCCGGCATGGTTGATTGTTGATAAAAACCGCTGATCGCCGCTGTGGATGCTAATTGCATTGCATAAGCGAGTGCAATTAAAGGATTACGTTGAGAAGTGTGCTGGGGTTGTTTTATGACAGGTGGTCGACATTGTTAATTGGACAAATCTGGGATCTGGGACTGAAATCTTTCAAACAGTGACACGCCCGACTTTCTCTTTTTGTAAAATTGGACTAGTCCGGGACTGAAATCTTTGAAAAAGTGACACGCCCGACTTTGGTTTTGGACTAGTCCCGGGCGTCGGGCTATAGGATTTGTACAGCCCTGTACATGGGGAGTATTTCAGTATGCATGGTGAGTATTTTAGTATACATGGGGAGTATTTCAGTATACCTGGGGAGTATTTCAGTATGAATGAGGAGTATTTCAGTATACCTGGGTATGTATTTCAGTATATACATGCAAAGTATTTCAGTATGAATGGTGAGTATTTTAGTATACATGGGAAGGTATTTCAGTATGCATGTGGAGTATTTCAGTATACATGGGGAGTATTTCAGTATACCTGGAGAGTATTTCAGTATGCCTGGGGAGTATTTCAGTATACCTGGAGAGTATTTCAGTATGCCTGGGGATGTATTTCAGTATGCATGGGAAGTAAATCAGTATACATGGGGAGTATTTCAGTATGAATGAGGAGTAAATCTATATGCATGAGGAGTATTTCAGTATACATGGGGAGTATTTCAGTACACCTGGAGAGTATTTCAGTATGCCTGGGGATGTATTTCAGTATGCATGGGGAGTATTGCAGTATACATGGGGAGTATTTCAGTATACCTGGGGAGTACTTCAGTATGCCTGGGGATGTATTTCAGCATGCATGGGGAGTATTTCAGTATACCTGGGGAGTATTTCAGTATGCCTGGGGATGTATTTTAGTATGCATGGGGAATATTTCAGTATACATGCGGAGTATTTTAGTATGAATGGGGAGTATTTCAGTATGTCTGGGGAGTATTTCAGTATACATGGGGAGTATTTGAATATGCCTTATTTGTATTTCAGTATAACTGAAGGGTATTTCACTGAAGTGGGGGGGGGGGGAATATTTCAGTAAGCTTGGGGTGTATTTCTGTGAACCTGCAGTATGCCTGTTGAGTATATAAGTATGCATGGGAGGTATTTCAGTATACCTGGGGAGTATTTTAGTATACATGGGGAGTTTAATTATACCTGGGGAGTATTTAAGTATACAGGGGAGTATTTCTTATAGTATAAGGAATACATTTTACGATTTATATGAGATCCAGTAAGACTTTAAAGGAACACACGGCAATCTTGATTTCTTTGAAACTCGCGGCGTCCCGTTAGTTTTTCTACATTACTTTTGTAATCATTAATATTATTTATTAGAATAATTCAGAGCAAACTGTGTTTGCATATTACTAACTGTTGATTATTGCACCAATAATATATTTAAACATATGGAAGAATAACGAAGAGCAATTTAACATTTTATTTAATTACATGCAAGCAGTTTTAAAGGGGTTGATGCACCATTTTCAAACAATGTTTATTTTAAAGGGCTCTGAAAAACTTGAAAAAAGCTGAAATAATTATCAAAATGCCATGACAAATAAAAGAGATATGACCTATTGAAAATTTGGAAAGAACATAAATGGAGGCAGCCATATTTGAACGATGACGTCATCGCGCCTTTTTACCATTTATGGAATATTGATAAACTATATTTTATAGCAAAGAAAATCACTGCAAATTGATTAAAAATAAATATACAGACGCAAAATGAATAAATGGTATGCTTATTTTTCATTTGCAATGATTTTCTTTGATTTAAACGACATTTTGCCAATATGCCATATATGGTAGAAAGGCGCGATGACGTCATCGTTCAAATATGGCTGCCTCCATTTATGTTTCTTTGCAAAGATTCAATAGGTCATATTTCCTTTATCTTTCATGGCATTTTGATAATTCTTTCAGCTTTTTTCAAGTTTTCCAGAGCCCTTTAAAATAAACATTGTTTGAAAATGGTGCATCAACCCCTTTAAAGTCAGAATGATACTGGATTAATAAATCGAGATGCTTCTAAACCTTCAAGATTGCCGTGTGGCCTTTTAACGTTGTTACATGAAAAAACGTTAATATGTCTTACATGGTTAAGATCAACGGAACTTAAAATGCAGTTGCCTGAGTAGTATATTTCAATTTGAATGTTGTCAACAAAGCATAGGTTATATAGAGTCGTCCCAAATAAATGGTAGGCTATATAGAGCCCCCTCAGATAAATAGTAGGTTATATGGAGCCGCCCCAGACAAATGGTAGCTTATATAGAGCCGCCTCAAATAAATGGTAGGTTATATAGAGTCGCCCCAGATAAATGGGAGGTTATATAGAGCTGCCTCAGATAAATGGGAGGTTATATAGAGCTGCCGCAGATAAATGTTACATTATATAGAGCCGCCCAAGACAAATGGTAGGTTATATAGAGCAGCCCCAGACAAATGGTAGTTTATATAGAGCAGTCCCAGACAAATGGTAGTTTATATAGAGCAACACTAGAAAAATGGTAGTTATATAGAGCCACCCCAGATAAATAGTAGGTTATATAGAGCCGCCCCAGATAAATGGTAGTTTATGTAGAGCCTCCCGAGATAAATGATAGTTTATAAAGAGCCTCCCCAGATAAATGGAAGTTATATAGAGCCGCCCCAAATAAATGGTATTTTATATAGAGCCGTCCCAAACAAATGGTAGTTTATATAGAGCCGCCCCATATAAATGGTAGGTTATATAGAGCCATCCCAGACAAATGGTAGTTTATATAGAGACGTCCCACACATATGGTAGTTTATATAGAGCCACCCCAGACAAATGTTAGTTTATATAGAATCGTCCCAGAAAAACGGTAGGCTATATAGAGCCGTCGTAGACAAATGGTAGTTTATATAGAGCCGTCCCAGACAAATGGTAGTTTATATAGAGACGTCCCACACACATGGTAGTTTATATAGAGCCGCCCCAGACAAATGTTAGTTTATATAGAACCGTCCCAGAAAACGGTAGGCTATATAGAGCCGTCGTAGACAAATGGTAGTTTATATAGAGCCGTCCCAGACAAATGGTAGTTTATATAGAGCCGTCCCAGACAAATGATAGGTTATATAGAGCCCTCACAGAAAAATGTTAGTTAATAAAGACTTGTCCCAGACAAATGGTAGCCAGACAAATGGAAGTTTATATAGAGCCACCCCAGACAAATAGTAGTTGATATAGAACCTCCCCAGATAAATGATAGTTTATATAGAGCCACCCCAGATAAATGGTAAGTTATATAGAGCCGCCCAAATAAATGGTAGTTTATATAGAGCCTTCCCAGACAAATGGTAGTTTATATAGAGCCGCCCCATATAAATGGTAGGTTATATAGAGCCGTCCCAGAAAAATGGTTCTTTATATAGAGCCATCCCAGACAAATGGTAGTTCATGTAGAGTCGCCCCAGACAAATTGTAGTTTATATAGAATCACCCCAGGCAAATGGTAGTTTATATACAGCCATCCCAGACAAACTGTAGTTTATGTAGAGCCGTCCCAGACAAATGGAGGTTATATAGAGCCGCCCCAGACAAATGGTAGGTTATATAGAGCTGTCCCAGACAAATGCTAGGTTATATAGAGCCGTCCCAGACAAATGGTAGGTTATATAGAGCTGTCCCAGAAAAATGGCGGGCTATATAGAGCCGTCCCAGACAAATGGTAGTTATAAAGAGCCGTCCCAGACAAATAAAAGTTTATAAAGAGCCGTCTCAGACAAATGGTAGTTTATACAGAGCCGTCCCAGATAAATGGTAGTGATATAGAGTCGCACCAGAGAAATGGTAGTTCATATAATGTCGCACCAGACAAATGATAGTTTATATAGAGCCGTCTCAGAGAAATGGTAAGTGATATATAAAACCGTCCCAGACAAATGGTAGTTTATATAGAGCCGTCCCAGAAAAACGGAACGTTATATAGAGCAGTCCCAGACAAGTGGTAGGTTATAATAAAGCAGTCCCAGACAAGTGGTAGGTTATATAGAGCCGTCTTAGACAAATGGTACATTATATAGAGCAGTCCCAAACCAGTTGTAGGTTATATAGAGCCGCCCCAGACAAATGGTAAGTTATATAGAGGCGTCCCAAACAAATGGTAGTTTATATAGAGCCGGCCCAGACAAATGGTAGGTTATATAAAGCCGCCCCAGACAAATGGTAGTTTATATAGAGCCGTCCCTCACAAATGGTATTTTATATAGAGCCACCGCAGACAAATGGTAGTTTATATAGAGCCGCCCCAGACAAATTGTTGTTTATATAGAGCCGTCCCTCACAAATGGTATTTTATATAGAGCCACCCCAGACAAATGGTAGTTTATATAGAGCCGCCCCAGACAAATGGTAATTTAAATAGAGCCGTCTCAGACAAATGGTAGTTTATATAGAGCCACCCCAGACAAATGGTAGTTTATATAGAGCCGCCCCTGACAAATTGTAGTTCATATAGAGCCGTCCCAGACAAATGGTCGTTTATATAGAGGCACCCCAGACAAATTGTAGTTATATAAAGCCTTCCCTGACAAATGGTAGTTATATAGAGCCACCTCAGACAAATGGTAAGTTATAATAAAGCCGTCCCAGACAAGTGGTAGGTTATATAGAGCCGTCCCAGACAAATGGTCAGTTATATAGAGCAGTCCCAGACAAGCTGTAGGTTATATAGAGCCGCCCCAGACAAATGGTAAGTTATATAGAGGCGTTCCACACAAATGGTAGTTTATATAGAGCCGGCCCAGACAAATGGTAGGTTATATAAAGCCGACCCAGACAGATGGTAGTTTATATAGAGCCGTCCCTCACAAATGATATTTTATATAGAGCCACCCCAGACAAATGGTAGTTTATATAAGCCGCCCCAGACAAATTGTTGTTTATATTGAGCCGTCACAGACAAATGGTAGTTTAAATAGAGCCGTCTCAGACAAATGGTAGTTTATATAGAGCCGACTCTGACAAATGGTAGTTTATAAAGAGCCGTCCCAGACAAATGCTAGGTTATATAGAGCCGCCCCAGACAAATGGTAGTTTATAAGAGCAGTCCCAGACAAATGCTAGGTTATATAGAGCCGCCCCAGACAAATGGTAGTTTATAAAGAGTCGTCCCAGACAAACGGTAGTTACATAGAGCCACCCCAGACAAATGGTAGTTATATTGAGACGTCCCACACACTTGGTAGTTTATATAGTGCCGCCCCAGGCAAATGGTAGTTATATAGAGACGTCCCACACACATGGTTGTTTATATATAGAGCCGCCCCCGACAAATGGAAGTTTAAATAGAGCCGCCCAGACAAACGGTTGTTTATATAGAGCCGCCCCAGACAAATTGTAGTTTATATGGAGCCGTCCAAGACAAATGGTAAGTGATATATAGAACCGTCCCAGACAAATGGTAGTTTATATATAGAGCTGTCCCCGAAAAACGGTACTTTATATACAGCAGTCCCAGAGAAGTGATAGGTTATATAGAGCCGTCCTAGACAAGTGGTAGGTTATACAGAGCTGTCCCAGACAAATGGTACGTTATATAGAGCAGTCCCAGACAAGTGGTAGGTTATATAGAGCCGTTCCAGACAAATGGTAGGTTATATAGAACCGCCCAGACAAATGGTAGGTTATATAGAGCCGCGCAGACAAATGGTAGTTTATACAGAGCCATCCCAGAAAAAATGTATGTTATATAGAGCAGTCCCAGACAAGTGGTAGGTTATAATAAAGCCGTCCCTGACAAGTGGTAGGTTATATAGAGCCGTCCCAGACAAATGGTACATTATATAGAGCAGTCCCAGACAAGTGGTAGGTTATATAGAGCCGTCCCAGACAAATGTTAGGTTATATAGAGCCACCCAGACAAATGGTAGTTTATATAGAGCCGTCCCAAACAAATGGTAGTTTATATAGAGCCGCCCCAGACAAATGGTAGTTTATATAGAGCCGCCCAGACAAATGGTTGTTTATATAGTGCCGCCCCAGACAAATGGTAGTTTATATAGAGCCGTCCCAGATAAGTGGTAAGTGATATATGGAACCGTCCCATACAAATGGTAGTTTATATAGAGCTGTCCCCGAAAAACGGTACTTTATATACAGCAGTCCCAGACAAGTGATAGGTTATATAGATCCGTTCTAGACAAGTGGTAGGTTATATAGAGCCGTCCTAGACAAATGGTATGTTATATAGAGCAGTCCCAGACAAGTGGTAGGTTATATAGAGCCGTTCCAGACAAATGGTAGGTTATATAGAGCCGCCCAGACAAATGGTAGGTTATATAGAGCCGTCCAAGAAAAACTGTATGTTATATAGTGCAGTCCCAGACAAGTGGTAGGTTATAATAAAGCCGTCCCAGACAAGTGGTAGGTTATATAGAGCCGTCCCAGACAAATTGTACATTATATAGAGCAGTCCCAGACAAGTGGTAGGTTATATAGAGCCGTCCCAGACAAATGGTTGGTTATATAGAGCCGCCTAGACAAATGGTAGTTTATGTAGAGCCGTCCCAAACAAATGGTAGTTGAAATAGAGCCGCCCCAGACAAATGGTCCGCCCAGACAAATGGTAGTTTATATAGAGCCGTCCCACACAAATGGTAGTTTATACAGAGCCGTCCCAGACAAATGGTATATTATATAGACCCATCTCAGCAAATGTTAGGTTATATAGAGCCGTCCCACACAAATGGTAGTTTATACAGAGCCGTCCCAGACAAAAGGTAGTTTATATAGAGCTGCCCCAGACAAATGGTAAGTTATATAGAGACATCCCACACAAATGGTTGTTTATATAGAGCTGTCCCAGACAAATGGTAGGTTATATAGAGCCGCCCAGACAAATGGTAGGTTATATAGAGCCGTCCTAGACAAATGTTAGTTTATATAGAGTCATCCCAGACAAATGGTAGTTATATAGAAACGTCCCACACACAAGGCAGTTGATATAGAGTCGCCCCAGACAAATGGTAGTTCATATAGAGCCGCCCTATTCAAATGGTAGTCTATGTAGTGCCGCCCCAGACGAATGGAAGTTGATATAGAACCGCCCCCGACAAATGGTTGTTTATATAGAGCCGTCCCAGAGAAATGGTAATTTATATAGAGCAGTCCCAGACAAATGTAGTTTATATAGAGTCGTCCCAGACAAATGGTAGTTTAATAGAGCCGCCCTAGTCAAATGGTAGTTTATATTGAACCATCCCAGACAAGTGGTAGTTTATATAGAGTTGCCCAGACACACGATAGTTTATATATAGCCGTCCCAGACAAATAGTAGTTATATAGAGTCGCCCGAGACAAATGGTAGTTTATATAGAGCCGCCCTAGTCAAATAGTAGTTTATATAGAACCGCCCAGACAAATGTTAGTTTAGATAGAGCCGTCCCAGACAAATAGTAGTTTATATAGAGCCGCCCCTGACAAATGGATGTTGATATAGAGCCACCCCAGACAAATGGTAGTTTATATAGAGCCGTCCCAGTCAAATGGAAGTTCATATAGAGCCGTCTCAGACAAATGATAGTTGATATAGAGCCGTCCCAGACAAATGGTAGTTTATATATAGCCGTCCTAGATAAATGGTAGTGATATAGAGCCGTCTCAGACAAATGATAGTTCATATAGAGCCGTCCCAGACAAATGGTAGTTTATATATAGCCGTCCTAGATAAACGGTAGTGATATAGAGCCGTCCCAGACAAATGATAGTTTATATATAGCCGTCCCAGATAAATGGTGGTGATATAGAGTCGCCCCAGACAGATGGTAGTTTATATAGAACCGCCCCAGACAAATGGTTGTTTATATAGAGCCGTCCCAGAGAAATGGTAATTTATATAGAGCCGTCCCAGACAAATGTAGTTTATATAGAGTCGTCCCAGACAAATGGTAGTTTAATAGAGCCGCCCTAGTCAAATGGTAGTTTATATTGAACCGTCCCAGACAAGTGGTAGTTTATATAGAGTTGCCCAGACACACGATAGTTTATATATAGCCGTCCCAGACAAATAGTAGTTATATAGAGTCGCCCGAGACAAATGGTAGTTTATATAGAGCTGCCCTAGTCAAATAGTATAGTTTATATAGAACCGCCCAGACAAATGTTAGTTTAGATAGAGCCGTCCCAGACAAATAGTAGTTTATATAGAGCCGCCCCAGACAAATGGATGTTGATATAGAGCCATCTCAGACAAATGATAGTTCATATAGAGCCGTCCCAGACAAATGGTAGTTTATATATAGCCGTCCTAGATAAACGGTAGTGATATAGAGCCGTCCCAGACAAATGATAGTTTATAGATAGCCGTCCCAGATAAATGGTGGTGATATAGAGTCGCCCCAGACAGATGGTAGTTTATATAACATCGCACATGCCAAATGATAGTTTATATAAAACCGTCCCAGAGAAATGGTAAGTGATATATAGAACCGTCCCAGAAAAACTGTATGTTATATAGAGCAGTCCCAGACAAGTGGTAGGTTATAATAAAGCCATCACAGACAAGTGGTAGGTTATATAGAGCCGTCCCAGACAAATGTAACGTTATATACAGCAGTCCCAGACAAGTGGTAGGTTATATAGAGCCGTCCCAGACAAATGGTAGGTTATATAGAGCTGCCCAGACAAGTGGTAGTTTATATAGGGCCGTCCCAAACAAATGGTAGTTTATATAGAGCCGCCCCAGACAAATGTTAGTTTATATAGAGCCGCCCAGACAAATGGTAGTTTATATAGAGCCGTCCCACACAAATGGTAGTTTATACATGTTATACAGAGCCGTCCCAGACAAATGGTAGATTATATAGACCCGTCTCAGACAAATGGTAGGTTATATAGAGCCGTCCCACACAAATGGTAGTTTATATAGAGCCATCCCAGACAAATGGTAGGTTATATAGAGCCGCCCAGACAAATGGTAGTTGATATAGAGCCGCCCAGACAAATGGTAGTTTATATAGAGCCGTCCCACACAAATGGTAGTTTATACATGTTATACAGACCTGTCTCAGACAAATGGTAGTTTATATAGAGCCGCCCCAGACAAATGGTAAGTTATATAGAGACATCCCACACAAATGGTAATTTATATAGAGCCGTCCCTGTGAGACAAATGGTAGGTTATATAGAGCCGACCAGACAAATGGTAGTTGATATAGAGCCGTCCCAGACAAATGGTAGTTTATATATAGCCGTCCCAGACAAATTGTAGCTCATACAGAGCCGTCCCAGACAAATGGTAGTTTATACAGTGCCGTCCCAGATAAATGGTAGTATATATAGAGCCGCCCCAGACAAATGGTAAGTTATATAGACGCGTCCCACACAAATTATGGTAGTTTATATAGAGCCAGCCCAGTCAAATTGTAGGTTATATAGAGCCGCCCCAGACAAATGGTAGATATATAGAGCCGTCCCAGACAAATGGTAGTTGATACAGAGCCGTCCCAGAAAAACGTTATGTTATATAGATCAGTCCCAGACAAGTGGTAGGTTATAATAAAGTCGTCCCAGACAAGTGGTAGGTTATATAGAGCCGTCCCAAACAAATGGTAGTTTATATAGAGCCGTCCCACACAAATGGTAGTTTATACAGAACCGTCCCAGACAAATGGTAGATTATACAGACCCATCTCAGACAAATGGTAAGTTATATAGAGCCGTCCCACACCAATGGTAGTTTATACAGAGCCGTCCCAGACAAAAGGTAGTTTATATAGAGCGGCCCCAGACAAATGGTAAGTTATATAGAGACATCCCACACATATGGTTGTTTATATAGAGCTGTCCCAGACAAATGGTAGGTTGTATAGAGCCGCCCAGACAAATGGTAGGTTATATAGAGCCGTCCTAGACAAATGTTAGTTTATATAGAGCCGTCCCAGACAAATGGTAGTTATATAGAAACGTCCCACACACATGGCAGTTGATATAGAGTCGCCCCAGACAAATGGTAGTTCATATAGAGCCGCCCTAGTCAAATGGTAGTCTATGTAGTGCCGCCCCAGACGAATGGTAGTTGATATAGAACCGCCCCAGACAAATGGTTGTTTATATAGAGCCGTCCCAAAGAAATGGTAATTTATATAGAGCCGTCCCAGACAAATGTAGTTTATATAGAGTCGTCCCAGACAAATGGTAGTTTAATAGAGCCGCCCTAGTCAAATGGAAGTTTATATTGAACCGTCCCAGACAAGTGGTAGTTTATATAGAGTTGCCCAGACACACGATAGTTTATATATAGCCGTCCCAGACAAATAGTAGTTATATAGAGTCGCCCGAGACAAATGGTAGTTTATATAGAGCCGCCCTAGTCAAATAGTAGTTTATATAGAACCGCCCAGACAAATGTTAGTTTAGATAGAGCCGTCCCAGACAAATAGTAGTTTATATAGAGCCGCCCCAGACAAATGGATGTTGATATAGAGTCACCCCAGACAAATGGTAGTTTATATAGAGCCGTCCCAGACAAATGATAGTTTATACAGAGCTGTATCAGACAAATGGTAGTATATATATAGCTGTCCTAGATAAACGGTAGTGATATAGAGCCGTCCCAGACAAATGATAGTTTATATATAGCCGTCCCAGATAAATGGTGGTGTTATAGAGTCGCCCCAGACAGATGGTAGTTCATATAACGTCGCACATGCCAAATGATAGTTTATATAAAACCGTCCCAGAGAAATGGTAAGTGATATATAGAACCGTCCCAGACAAATGGTAGTTTATACAGAGACGTCCCTGAAAAACTGTATGTTATATAGAGCAGTCCCAGACAAGTGGTAGGTTATAATAAAGCCATCACAGACAAGTGGTAGGTTATATAGAGCCGTCCCAGACAAATGGTACGTTATATACAGCAGTCCCAGACAAGTGGTAGGTTATATAGAGCCGTCCCAGACAAATGGTAGGTTATATAGAGCCGCCCAGACAAGTGGTAGTTTATATAGGGCCGTCCCAAACAAATGGTAGTTTATATAGAGCCGCCCCAGACAAATGGTAGGTTATATAGAGCCGCCCCAGACATATTGGTAGTTTATATAGAGCCGTCCCAGACAAATGGTAGTTTAAATAGAGCCGTCACAGACAAATGGTACTTTATATAGAGCCACCCCAGACAAATGGTAGTTTATATAGAGCCGCCCCAGACAATTTGTAGTTGATATTGAGCCATCCCAGACAAGTGGTACTTTATATAAACCCACACAAGACAAATTGTAGTTTATATAGAGCCACCCCAGACAAATGGTAGTTTGTATAGAGCCATTCCAGACAAATGGTAGTATATATAGAGCCACTCCAGACAAATGGTAGTTTATATAGAGCCATTTCAGACAAATGGTAGTTGATATAGAGCCGTCCCAGACAAGTGGTAAGTTACATAGAGTCGTCCCACACAAATGGTAGTTATATAGAGACGTCCCACACACATGGTAGTTTATATAGAGCTGCCCCAGATAAATGGTAGTTTATATAGAGCCGCCCCAGAAAAATTGTAGTTGATATAGAGCCGCCCAGACAAATGGTAGTTTATATAGAGCCGTCCCACACAAATGGTAGTTTATACATGTTATACCGACCTGTCTCAGACAAATGGTAGTTTATATAGAGCCGCCCCAGACAAATGGTAGATTATATAGACCCGTCTCAGACAAATGGTAGGTTATATAGAGCCGTCCCACACAAATGGTAGATTATATAGACCCGTCTCAGACAAATGGTAGGTTATATAGAGCCGTCCCACACAAATGGTAGTTTATATAGAGCCGTCCCAGACAAATGGTAGGTTATATAGAGCCGCCCAGACAAATAGTAGTTGATATAGAGCCGCCCAGACAAATGGTAGTTTATATAGAGCCGTCCCACACAAATGGTAGTTTATAAATGTTATACAGACCTGTCTCAGACAAATGGTAGTTTATATAGAGCCGCCCCAGACAAATGGTAAGTTATATAGAGACATCCCACACAAATGGTAGTTTATATAGAGCCGTCCCAGACAAATAGTAGGTTATATAGAGCCGCCCAGACAAATGGTAGTTTATATAGAGCCGTCCCAGACAAATGGTAGTTTATATAGAGCTGTCCCAGACAAATTGTAGCTCATACAGAGCCGTCCCAGACAAATGGTAGTTTATACAGTGCCGTCCCAGATAAATGGTAGTTTATATAGAGCCGCCCCAGACAAATGGTAAGTTATATAGAGGCGTCCCACACAAATTATGGTAGTTTATATAGAGCCAGCCCAGACAAATTGTAGGTTATATAGAGCCGCCCCAGACAAATGGTAGATATATAGAGCCGTCCCAGACAAATGAAAGTTATATAGAGCCGTCTCAGACAAATGGTAGTTTATACAGGGCCGTCCCAGACAAATGGTAGTTTATATATAGCCGTCCCTGATAAATGGTGGTGATATAGAGTCGCCCCAGACAAATGGTAGTTTATATAGAACCGGCCCAGACAAATGGTAGGTTATATAGAGCCGCCCCAGACATATTGGTAGTTTATATAGAGCCGTCCCAGACAAATGGTAGTTTAAATAGAGCCGTCACAGACAAATGGTACTTTATATAGAGCCACCCCAGACAAATGGTAGTTTATATAGAGCCGCCCCAGACAATTTGTAGTTGATATTGAGCCATCCCAGACAAGTGGTACTTTATATAAACCCACCCAAGACAAATTGTAGTTGATATAGAGCCACCCCAGACAGATGGTAGTTTATATAGAGCCACCCCAGACAAATGGTAGTTTATATAGAGCCGCCCCAGACAAATTGTAGTTGATATAGAGCCGTCCCAGACAAGTGGTAAGTTTTATAGAGTCGTCCCACACAAATGGTAGTTATATAGAGACGTACCACACACATGGTAGTTTATATAGAGCTGCCCCAGATAAATGGTAGTTTATATAGAGCCGCCCCAGAAAAATTGTAGTTGATATAGAGCCGCCCAGACAAATGGTAGTTTATATAGAGCCGTCCCACACTAATGGTAGTTTATACATGTTATACAGACCTGTCTCAGACAAATGGTAGTTTATATAGAGCCGCCCCAGACAAATGGTAGATTATATAGACCCGTCTCAGACAAATGGTAGGTTATATAGAGCCGTCCCACACAAATGGTAGATTATATAGACCCGTCTCAGACAAATGGTAGGTTACATAGAGTCGTCCCACACAAATGGTAGTTATATAGAGACGTACCACACACATGGTAGTTTATATAGAGCTGCCCCAGATAAATGGTAGTTTATATAGAGCCGCCCCAGAAAAATTGTAGTTGATATAGAGCCGCCCAGACAAATGGTAGTTTATATAGAGCCGTCCCACACAAATGGTAGTTTATAAATGTTATACAGACCTGTCTCAGACAAATGGTAGTTTATATAGAGCCGCCCCAGACAAATGGTAAGTTATATAGAGACATCCCACACAAATGGTAGTTTATATAGAGCCGTCCCAGACAAATGGTAGGTTATATAGAGCCGCCCAGACAAATGGTAGTTTATATAGAGCCGTCCCAGACAAATGGTAGTTTATATAGAGCCGTCCCAGACAAATTGTAGCTCATACAGAGCCGTCCCAGACAAATGGTAGTTTATACAGTGCCGTCCCAGATAAATGGTAGTTTATATAGAGCCGCCCCAGACAAATGGTAAGTTATATAGAGGTGTCCCACACAAATTATGGTAGTTTATATAGAGCCAGCCCAGACAAATTGTAGGTTATATAGAGCCGCCCCAGACAAATGGTAGATATATACAGCCGTCCCAGACAAATGAAAGTTATATAGAGCCGTCTCAGACAAATGGTAGTTTATACAGGGCCGTCCCAAACAAATGGTAGTTTATATATAGCTGTCCCTGATAAATGGTGGTGATACAGAGTCGCCCCAGACAAATGGTAGTTTATATAATGTCGCACCAGACAAATGATAGTTTATATAGAGCCGTCCCAGAGAAATGGTAAGTGATATATAAAACCGTCCCAGACAAATGGTAGTTGATACAGAGCCGTCCCAGAAAAACGGTATGTTATATAGATCAGTGCCAGACAAGTGGTAGGTTATAATATAGCCGTCCCTGATAAATGGTGGTGATATAGAGCTGTCCCAGACAAATGGTACGTTATATAGAGCAGTCCCAGACAAATAATAGGATATATAGAGCCGTCCCAGACAAATGATAGGTTATATAGAGCCGCCCAGACAAATGGTAGTTTATATAGAGCCGTCCCACACAAATGGTAAATTATACAGAGCCGTCCCAGACAAATGGTAGTTTATATAGAGCCGCCCCAGACAAATGGTAAGTTATATAGAGATGTCCCACACAAATGGTAGTGATAAAGAGCCGTCCCAGACAAATGGTAGTTGATACAGAGCCGTCCCAGAAAAACGGTATGTTATATAGATCAGTCCCAGACAAGTGGTAGGTTATAATAAAGTCGTCCCAGACAAGTGGTAGGTTATATAGAGCAGTCCCAGACAAATGGTAGGTAATATAGAGCCGTCCCAGACAAATGGTAGTTCATACAGGGCCGTCTCAGACAAATGGTAGTTTATATATAGCCGTCCCTGATAAATGGTGGTGATATAGAGCCGTCCCAGACAAATGGTACGTTATATAGAGCAGTCCCAGACAAATGGTAGGATATATAGAGCCGTCCCAGACAAATGATAGGTTATACAGAGCCGTCCCAGACAAATGGTAGTTTATATAGAGCCGTCCCACACAAATGGTAAGTTATATAGAGACGTCCCACACAAATGGTAGTGATAAAGAGCCGTCCCAGACAAATGGTAGGTTATATAGAGCCGCCCAGACAAATGGTAGTTGATAAAGAGCCGTCCCAGACAAATGGCAGTTTAAATAGAGCCGTCCCAGACAAATGGTAGTTTACATAGAGCCGTCCCAGACAAATGGTAGTTTATATAGAGCCGTCCCAGACAAATGGTAGTTTATTTAGAGCCGCCCTAGACAAATGGTAGTTGATATAGAGCTGTCCCAGACAAATGGTAGGTTATATAGAGCCGCCCAGACAAGTGGTAGATGATATAGAGCCATCCCAGACAAATAATAGTTTAAATAGAGCCGTCCCAGACAAATGGTAGTTTATATAGAGCCATCCCAGACAAATGGTAGTTTATATAGAGACGCCCCAGACAAATTGTAGTTTATATAGAGCCTTTCCAGACAAATGGTAGTTCATATAGAGCCACCTCAGACAAATGGTAGTTTATATAGAGTCGACTCAGACAAGTGGTAGTTTATATAGAGCCACCCAGACAAATTGTAGTTGATATAGAGCCTTCCCAAACAAATGGTAGTTTATATAGAATCACCTCAGACAAATGGTACTTTATATAGAGTCGACTCAGACAGGTGGTAGTTTATATAGAGCCACCCCAGACAAATTGTAGTTGATATAGAGCCTTCCCAGACAAATGGTAGTTTATATAGAGCCACATCAGACAAATGGTAGTTTATATAGAGCCGACTCAGACAAATGGTGGGTTACGTAGAGTCGTCCCACACAAATGGTAGGTTATATAGAGACGCCCCAGACAAATGGTGGTTTATATAGAACCGGCCCAGACAAATGGTAGGTTATATAGAGCCGCCCAAGACATATTGGTAGTTTATATAGAGCCGTCCCAGACAAATGGTAGTTTAAATAGAGCCGTCACAGACAAATGGTACTTTATATAGAGCCACCCCAGACAAATGGTAGTTTATATAGAGCCGCCCCAGACAATTTGTAGTTGATATTGAGCCATCCCAGACAAGTGGTACTTTATATAAACCCACCCCAGACAAATTGTAGTTTATACAGAGCCACCCCAGACAAATGGTAGTTTATATAGAGCCATTCCAGACAAATGGTAGTATATATAGAGCCACCCCAGACAAATAGTAGTTTATATAGAGCCGCCCCAGACAAATTGTAGTTGATATAGAGCCGTCCCAGACAAGTGGTAAGTTACATAGAGTCGTCCCACACAAATGGTAGTTATATAGAGACGTCCCACACACATGGTAGTTTATATAGAGCTGCCCCAGATAAATGGTAGTTTATATAGAGCCGCCCCAGAAAAATTGTAGTTGATATAGAGCCATCCCAGACAAATGGTAGTTTATATAGAGCCGCCCAAATCAAATGGTAGTTATATAGAGACTTCCAACACATTGTAGTTATATAGAGCCGTCCCAGACAAATGGTAGTTTATATATAGCCGCACCAGACAAATGATAGTTTATATAGAGCTGTCCCAGACAAATGGTAAGTGATATATAGAACCGTCCCGAACAAATGGTAGTTTATATAGAGCCACCTCAGCTAAATGGTAGGTTATATAGAGCCGCCCCAGACAAATGGTAGTTTATATAGAGCCGCCCCAGACAAATGGTAGGTTATATAGAGACGTCCCACATAAATGGTAGTTTATATAGAGCCACCCCAGACAAATGGTAGTTGATATAGAGCCGTCCCAGACAAATGGTAGTTATATAGAGCCGATTCAGACAAATGGTAGGTTATATAGAGCCATCCCAGACAAATGGTAGTTTAAATAGAGCCGTCCCAGACAAATGGTAGTTTATAAAGAGCCGTCCCTGACAAATGGTAGTTACATAGAGCCACCCCAGACAAATGGTAGTTTATATAGAGCCGCCCAGACAAATGGTAGTTATATAGAGACGTCCCACACACACGGTAGTTTATATAGAGCCGCCCCCGACAAATGATAGTTTATATAGAGCCGCCCCAGACAAATGGTTGTTTATATAGAGCCGCCCCAGACAAATGGTACGTTATATAAAGCAGTCCCGGACAAGTGGTAGGTTAAATAGAGACGTCCCAGACAAATGGTAGGTTATATAGAGCCGCCCAGACAAATGGTAGTTTATATAGAGCTATCCCACACAAATGGTAGTTTATACAGAGCCGTCCCAGACAAATGGTAGATTATATAGAGGCGCCCCAGACAAATGGTAGTTATATAGAGACGTCCCACACACACGGTAGTTTATATAGAGCCGCCCCCGACAAATGGTAGTTTATATAGAGCCGCCCAAGACAAATGGTTGTTTATATAAAGCCGCCCCAGACAAATTGTAGTTATATTGAGATGCCCCACACACATGGTAGTTTATATAGAGTCGCCCCAGACAAATGGTAAGTGATATATAGAACCGTCCCAGACAAATGGTAGTTTATATAGAGCTGTTCTCGAAAACGATACTTTATATACAGCAGTCCCAGACAAATGATAGGTTATATAGAGCCGTCCCAGACAATAGTTACGTTATATAGAGCTGTCCCCGAAAAACGGTACTTTATATACAGCAGTCGCAGACAAGTGATGGGTTATATAGAGCCGTCCCAGACAAATGGTAGTTGATATAGAGCTTTCCCCGAAAAACGGTACTTTATATACAGCAGTCCAAGACAAATGGTAGTTATATAGAACGTCCGAGACAAATGGTACGTTATATAGAGCAACCCCAGACAAATGATAGGTTATATAGAGCCGCCCAGACAAATGGTAGTTTATATAGAGCCGTCCCAGACAAATAGTAGTTCATATAGAGCCGTCCGATATGATACATATGGTAGTTATATAGAGACGTCCCACACACATGGTAGTTGGTATTGAACCGCCCCAGACAAATGGTAGTTTATATAGAACCATCCCAGACAAATGGTAGTTTATATAGAGATGCCCAGACAAATGGTAGATTATATAGAGCCGCCCAGACAAATGGTAGGTTATATAGAGCTGCCTAGACACATGGTAGTTTATAAAGAGCCGTCCCAGACAAATGGTAGTTTATATAGAGCCATCCCAGACATATGGTAGTTATATAGAGTCGCCCAGACAAATGGTAGTTTATATAAAGCCGCCCCAGACAAATGGTTGTTTATATAGAGCCGCCCCATGGTAAGTTATATAAAGCAGTCCCAGACAAGTGGTAGGTTATATAGAGCCTTCCCAGACAAATGGTAGGTTATATAGAGCCGCCCAGACAAATGGTAGTTTATATAGAGCTGTCCCACACAAATGGTAGTTTATACAGAGCCGTCCCAGACATATGGTAGATTATATAGAGCCGCCCCAGACAAATGGTAGTTATATGGAGACGTCCCACACACACGGTAGTTTATATAGAGCCGTCCCCGACAAATGGTAGTTATATAGAGCCGCCCCAGACAAATGGTTGTTTATATAGAGCCGCCCCAGACAAATTGAAGTTATATTGAGACGCCCCACACACATGGTAATTTATATAGAGTCGCCCCAGAGAAATGGTAGTTTATATAGAGCCGTCTCATACAAATGGTAAGTGATATATAGAACCGTCCCAGACAAATGGTAGTTTATATAGAGCTGTTCCCGAAAACGGTACTTTAGATACAGCAGTCCCAGACAAATGATAGGTTATATAGAGCCGTCCCAGACAAATTGTACGTTATAAAGAGCTGTCCCCGAAAAACGGTACTTTATATACAGCAGTCCCAGACAAGTGATAGGTTATATAGAGCCGTCCCAGACAAATTGTAGTTGATATAGAGTTTTCCCCGAAAAACGGTACTTTATATACAGCAGTCCCAGACAAGTGGTAGTTATATAGAACGTCCGAGACAAATGGTACGTTATATAGAGCAACCCCAGACAAATGATAGGTTATATAGAGCCGCCCAGACAAATGGTAGTTTATATAGAGCCGTCCCAGACAAATAGTAGTTCATATAGAGCCGTCCGATATGATACATATGGTAGTTATATAGAGACGACCCACACACATGGTAGTTGGTATAGAACCGCCCAAGACAAATGGTAGTGTATATAGAACCATCCCAGACAAATGGTAGTTTATATAGAGTCGCCCAGACAAATGGTAGATTATATAGAGCCGCCCAGACAAATGGTAGGTTATATAAAGCCGCCTAGACACATGGTAGTTTATAAAGAGCCGTCCCAGACAAATGATAGTTTATATAGAGCCGTCCCAGACATATGGTAGTTATATAGAGACGTCCCACACACATGGTAGTTGATATAGAGCCGCCCAGACAAACGGAAGTTGATATAGAACCGCCCCAGACAAATGGTAGTTTATACAAAACCGTCCCAGACAAATGGTAGTTTATATAGAGTCGCCCAGACAAATGGTAGTTTATATAGTGCTGTCCCAGACAAATGGTAGTTTATATAGAGTCGCCCCAGACAAATGGTAGTTCATATAGAGCCGCCCTAGTCAAATGGTAGTTTATTTAGTGCCGCCCCAGACAAATGGAAGTTGATATAGAACCGCCCCAGACAAATGGTTGTTGATATAGAGCCGTCCCAGACAATGGTAGTTTATATAGAGCCGTCCCAGACAAATGGTAGTTGATATAGAGTCGCCCCAGACAAATGTTAGTTTAATAGAGCCGCCCTAGTCAAATGGTAGTTGATATAGAACCGTCCCAGACAAGTGGTAGTTTATATATAGTCGCCCAGACACACGATAGTTTATATATAGCCGTCCCAGACAAATGGTAGTTATATAGATTCGCCCCAGACAAATGGTAGTTTATATAGAGCCGCCCTAGTCAAATAGTAGTTTATATAGAACGGTCCAGACAAATGTTAGTTTAGATAGAGCTGTCCCAGACAAATGGTAGTTCATATAGAGCCGCCCCAGACAAATGGATGTTGATATAGAGCCACCCCAGACAAATGGTAGTTGATGTAGAGCTGTCCCAGACAAATGGTAGTTCATATAGAGCCGCCCCAGACAAATGGTAGTTTATATGACGTCATCCCAGACAAATAGTATGATTTTATTAATTAAGTGGTTTCATATTGGCCCAGTTACTGATCCAAGGACTGTCATATTGGCCCAAGGCAGAAGGCCGCGTGCCAATTTGACAGTCGGCCGCGTGCCAATATGACAGTCCGAGGACCAATAACTCGGACAATATGAAAACACTTAATTAATGACAATTTTATTAATTAACAGCCAATACAGTATAATGTGTTTTTAATCAAATTATTTTGACATACTTTGCGTTTATTTATAGTAGCGTTAATTTCATTTATATGTCAAAAAACGAGTGCCAATGACATTACTTAAATCTCGTATTGGCGAGTTTTTTCATATTGGCCTTGTTTTTTTCATATTGGCCAAGTTTGCGTCGTATTGCGTGTCGAGTTTCTAGTAAAACAAGGCTAATATAGTTAAGTTAATTAATAATCGTTTATATAGAGCCGCCCTAGTCAAATGGTAGTTTATATAGAGCCACCCCAGTCAAATGGTAGTTTATATAGAGCTGTCCCAGTCAAATGGCACGCCAGCCCCCATTATAAGCTGAATGAATAGACAATTAATAGGACCTATACATAATGCTCTAGATATCGGAGATTTTCGTTTATAAATGTGTCGTAATATTTTTTAAATGATGTTTTGTCGGAACATTTAAATATATTTCTTTAAAATACTCTCTATAGTTCAATATTTCTGCATAAGGTTTTCATCAAGAAAGATAAATTATGTAAATAAACGAGTTGACAATATGTAGTTATATCTACTTCAGTTATTTTCTTGATAAAATGCGGTGTCCGAAATAATGAAATATAGAGAAATATAGATAATAGTTTATAGAATGATTTAATCGATTCCCGACGGAACATTTAAAACATAAAATAAATATCTTTGTCTATGTACAGAATGGCATCAGTAGAAGCTGGATCAGATGAAATGACAGATCTCCTCTGTCAACCATGTGGTGATGATGACGAACATCTTCCTGCCGAGGGATATTGTATCGACTGTCAGGAATATCTATGTGACTCCTGTTTCAAACATCACTGCAAAGCGAGGGCCTACAAACACCACGTGCTTCAGGACAAGTCTCAAATGCCTAAGATCAAGGCTTCGTCTACGACGATTGACACGTGCACGCAACCATGCGCTCAGCATAAAGGTGAGATTATTAGCTTCTACTGCAAGTCACATGACCAGTTAGGATGTCAGCGATGCGTGAAGATTGGTCACGTGGGTTGTAAGGTCAGCAAGTTGGCGGACGTATCTGACGGGATTGCGCATAGCCCGGAATATAACGAATTAATTAAGGAACTAAATGGACTAGAACGGAAGTACGGCCGTACGTTGAGTTTGTCAAAGTCACAGGTAGAAGAAATAGAAACATACCACTCCAAAGCCATAAAAGCAATAGAGAACATAGTAACGCAGTTCCGAGATGATGATTTGAAGAGAATGACTGCCATTTCGGACACCAGTAGTACTGTGATAGCTGAAATCCAAACACAGACAACTAAACTGAAAGAGTTGCAACGATTGAACCAAAACACTCCACTTTTTGTAGAAATGAGAAATGCGGCACATCAAATGACAATGTTGAAAGACACACTAAGTAAAGTAGAGGCAGATAATACAATTAGAAGGTACGCGTTTACTAACATAGATCAGTCAACTTCCGAGGAGGGAAATCAGAATGTCCTAGCACAGTTAGTGATGCTACCTGGTTTGCAGAACACCGTAACGCCTGTACACGTCGCAGACGGCCGTACACTGAGCCCGTTGACATCTGTCGTAACACCAGTACACGTAGCAGACGTCAATGTGCAATCATCCACTGACACCTCTGTCTGTATGATAACAGGATCATGCCTACTACCCAACAAACAACTCCTCATTGCTGATCATAACAACAAGAAGGTGAAACTAGTGGACATAAAACAAAGCAAGGTTACCTCTGAAGTACAACTGACATCTTACCCGTGGGACGTAACTATGATCGACAACAGTCAAGTAGCCGTGACAGTCTATAATGAGAAGAAGATCCAGCTCATTTCTACAACTTCATCCTCCTTGTCCAAGGGTCGAGAGATAAAGACAAATGGTCATTGTATGGGACTTGTCCACAATGACGGGATACTTATAGTGACGTTTGATAGCCCAGGTAAAGTTGAAATAATGGACATGAACGGGGCTGTGTTGAGAAGTCTGAATACAGATTCCAACGGTGCACAACTAATTGGTTGTCCGTACTACATAGCGATCAGCCCAGATAAGACAGCCATGTACGTGTCTGATTACAGCAAGGACACAGTGACGTGTATGGCGATGGACGATACCGTGAAGGCAGTCTACAAGGATGATAACCTGAAGAACCCACATGGTATGGCTGTAGACAGGACAGGGGCGGTGTATGTCTGTGGCTACGATTCCAATAACGTCCACCGGATTACATCCGAGTGTACCAAGATACAGATACTACTGGGAAAGGAACATGGAGTGACTAATCCATACTCGATCACATACTCCGATTGTGAGGACAGGCTGTATGTCGGAATGTATAACAATAACATTGTCAAAGTATTTCAAGTCAAATAAGACACGTTTAGATTCTATTCATCTATGACCCACGTGACAAATAAAGGTTAATTACAAAGTCGATTATCCAATTAGTCAATTAATAAATATTCTAATTAATCAGATACTGAATCCTAGAAGAAGGAATACATGCAAATAGAGTTCACTATTTTGGATTTATAAGAATATTTAGCAATTGGTCAACTGCAAAACGTTTGTTATTCGAGGGACACGGCAATTTTAATTTGTTTTTAAATTACGGCGTCCCATTAGTTTTTCTTCATAGATGGCGTTTGTTTAATTATTAATATTAATTATCCGACTAGTATAAAGCAGATTGTTTTTGCATATTATTAACTGTTGATTATATTGTACCAATGATAAACTATGATAGAACAAGAGGAACAAATAAAAACTCAAAATTATATAAGTGATTATAGACAGGCAGGTTTAAAGACAAAAATGATAGGCCTACTGGATAAATAAATCGAGACGATTTAAAATGCATCTATGCTAGTCGAGTGTCGTTTATTCTGTTACCGAGAAAACGTATAAAATGTTCAAAATAAAGAATTTACGATAATGCCGAATATAGTGGTCTAATAATGAAAAATACCTTCCCGGTTGTTATTCATGAACTATTTAAAGGGAGTACATCAGGATTTTCATGGGGGTCTAGGTGTCCGACTTAAAATTGAAAAATATTAATATTTTCTATCATAGTCTGCATGGCCAAAACATAATGAATGAGCCTACAAATTATCCCTTATTTGCAAAGAAATTCATTCTGCACAGTAATACGTGCTAACCTAGGTGAAGCACCAGGGTTAATTTCAGCATTTTACGTCCGATTCCGTCCTAGCTATATGGTGTTTTCAAAGTTTAGACATTAACAAAATGGTTCTAACATAATATTTTGATTGATATAAGTGTTTTATCAAGAACTGGAACAATTTTATAATTTAAAATGTTTCCAGAAAAATCCTGATGTACCCCCTTTAAAGCGTTCTTTGTTTAACAACACCCCTATCAGTATGTGTCATTAACTTAACACGTTTAGGTGCAAGTCCCTTGTTATACTTCGCAAACAGCGTTAACGGATGTTTTAAGCTGATATCTGTTTAATCTGTTTCAATAACTTGACAGAATGAAATGAAACGTTATCCATATGTTTCGTATCAACAAATAACATGCCACACGCACGTACCGTAACTTATTCTGAAAAAGTTTTGCTCCCTTTTGGTACTGACTTAAATTGTGTTGAAATGTGTACTGAAGCTGATATTGGCACATATATTTATTATTCTCATAAAGGGAAGTAATTATTATGGAGGTATTTATTGCTAAATTATTTTCGATATATTTTTTAAACATTTCAGGAAATAGTCTTTTAAATAAACTTTACATTGTATATATTCTAATATTTATAGAGTATGTTTTACCTAATTGAGGTATGTTGTATCAATATGTTTTGTCAGTATGATTTATATATTTTGTACATTTCGCTTAATTTCTTTTTTTAGCATATCGCTCATAACTATTCCAAAACGGCATAATGCTCCATTGCAGGAAGAACGCCACGTACCTATAACATATCAGCTCTGTTCGCATTTTTTCCACGAACATGGACAATTTCTTTGTATTTTATGGACTATTTTACAAATTTTCATTTAAAACACAGACGCCATTTTTTTTACACCCGAAAGGCGCTTCAGAATTGGGCGAGCTACGTGGGCACATCTGGAGTCTAAAAACATGCATCAAGTGTTCCATTCCGTGAATTATGTAAAAACGAATACCTTACCGGATGAAGTAACGCCCCATTATGTGTAAACACAGCTGCAGCTTGTTGTTTGACAGGTCACCGTGACATAAATTGACATGTTGCCTTTGTTGGTGGGATAACTCTATTTGCTGCTAGAGGTCCATTTTCAAGGTATTTATTTTGTCATTAAAATGTGTTTGTTAATAAAGATCTATGTACGATCTATAGTGGTGTGTACTGAATTATTTATATTAGATCGATAGAAAGTTCATATCACTAAGTGTGTTTTGTGTACTGAATTATTTATATTAGATCGATAGAAAGTTCATATCACTAAGTGTGTTTTTCGGTGTACTCCGATCTTTCTTGCTGGGTGTACTTTATACTGTATAACTTTGTCATGCAATAAAACAGTTACTAGTAGAAATGGACATATCAATGTTCCCCGCACTCCCACCCCACCCAAAGTAAGATAGGTGTGTGGAGGGGATGATGTAGCTTGCATTCCGACAAGGAGGGGGTAAGGAAACTAGAAACCCTCTCCACCCACCCCTCAGATGCACGGTTTTAGCGTTGTCTCTATATCATTATGTTATCCCATTTTCTCGCACATTCGTGAATACAAAACCCGATAAAACAACCATTGAAACAATGTAAACTGCCATTGACAATATTGACATTTGGTCTAAAATCGGTCAGATTCATAAATATTTATGTAGACTTTTGAGGCAAGAAAATGATTTTGCATTTACATTTATTTACATTTATTTACATTTACTTACATTTACTACTCTGTTGAGAAGACAAACGCGGCAAATTTCGAAAAATAAACTTTATTTTAAAAGTTGTTAAGGAGGTGGAGCTACTTATAACGCTTGCATCCAGTGTGTCTCAAAAGGAATGGCAATTCGATAGGCTGGAAATATGGTAATACTTGGCCTTTCCGTTCGTCCGTCCGTCCAACCATCCGTCCGTACGTTACTTGTTGGATTTTGACGGAACTTTGTACGAAGCATCAGTATGTGCATATAAAATTTAAAAGGTCAATGGCGCCGTGACCCAATAACGAAAATCCTTGTCAGCACTGTCCACTCCCCCAGAAGCAAATCTCATCACTTCATGAGTTGACTCATTTGGTGAGAGAATGTTGCCTTTTGATTTTGAGGTCCACTTTCCCTAAAGCCTATAGGTTTGCACCCTGTCCGTCCTTCCGTCGGGGGTGGGGCTATAGTTTTGCACCCTGTCCGTCCGTCCGTCAGGGGGGGAGGGGGCTAGGTTTGCACCCTGTTAGTCCGTCCTTCCGAAATGCTTGTCCGGGCCATATTTTCAATACTATCAGACTTTGAGATACCAAACTTGGTATGTGGATACATCTTGGGAAAGCGGTGTGTCGCGTACCAAAAACAGGTCACTGTGACCTTGACATGTGACCTCTGTCATAGAAACTGCTTGTCCGGTTCGTATTTTCAATACTATAACACTTAGAGATACCAAACTTGGTATGTGGATACATCTTGGGATAGCGGTGTGTCACATACCAAAATAGAGGCACTATGACCTTGACCTTGACCTGTGACCTCTGTCATAGAAAATGCTTGTCTGGACTGTATTTTCAATGCTGTAACACTTAAGAGATACCAAACTTGGTATGTGAATACATCTTGGGATAGCGGTGTGTCGTGTACCAAAATAAGGTCATTGTGACCTTGACCTGTGACTTCTGTCATAGAAAATGTTTATCCGGACCGTATTTTCAATGCTGTAACACTTAAGAGATACCAAACTTGTTATGTGAATACATCTTGGGATAGCGGTGTGTCGCGTACCAAAATAAGGTCATTGTGACCTTGACCTGTGACCTCTATCACAGAAAATGCTTGTCCGGACCGTATTTTCAATATTATAACACTAAGAGATACCAAACTTGGTATGTGGATACATCTTGGGATAGCTGTGTGTCGCGTACCGAAATAAGGTCACTATGACCTTGACCTGTGACCTCTGTCATAGAAAATGTTTTTCCAGACCGTATTTTCAATACTATAACACTTAGAGACACCAAACCATCATAGAAAATGTCTGGAAAATGTTTGTCTGAGCCGGTGGGGGACTATGGATTGCCCTGCAATTCTTGATGCTTGTTCCTCTTCACCTAAAGCAAATTTCATGAAACGTCATTGGTGGACTGCCAGTGGAAAAAGGATGATCCTTCTGTTTTTTTAGGTCAAAGTTAATGTTACCTGCTGACCAAAACGTACCATATGAGTATCCACTATCAAACATGTCAACGAGGTTGAGCAGTGGGGGTAGACATGGTTTATAAATATTACAACACACATGTTATAATATTAATGGTATACTATATGTATATGTCTTGCACAATGTTGAATCCAGTAAAACTAGTGGTTTTGTTCACCGATACTGTCGCCTGTGAACCAAGCCACTTGTTGTTAATTACAGGATTCAACATTGTGCAAGAAATATATTCCGACCATCCATTTTTTTTAAATTCATAAAACGTGTTTTAAAACAAACAAAACATGTTATTTGATGAATACAGACTTATTCAAATTTTCTCTGAAGCAATTTTCGCAGAATAAAGTAGTTTTCAACTGCTGAAAACAAATATTTTATTTTTTTCCTGAAAAAAACCCAGATCTCTGAATATAGTATTTATCGTCGTAATATATTTTCAGGAAATTGAATTGGGTTTTAAAGCGCACCAACACAAGAAAGGTTATATGGCGCCTAACAGGCATGAACATGCCAGGCTCATCCTCCATGTGCATCGAGATAATTGATTAATTGAATTGGGGTTTTAAGGCGCACCAACACATGAAAAGGTTATATGGCGCCTAAAAGGCATGAACATGCCAGGCTCATCTTCCATGTACATCGAGATAAAATATGGAAAATGGGCCTAGAACCTTCTCACCCTGAACTGCAGAGTTGCTGCAAATTCTATCGTAGAACTCCATTTACGCTGGAGCCACGTTATTGTTTTTCTGCCACTGCTCTTTTGATGCGAGCGAGATAGCACCCGAAACAATGCAGGGATCATGATGAAGACCTTTAATGAACATGAACAAAAAATGATAAAATGAACATGAATTTGGGGGGATTCTACCCCTCTGCCTACCCCTCCAAAGGGATCTGCAGTTGCCGTATTCTTTGCCCCGTGACCAAACAACACCGGCAACCACACGGGGCACATCGAGATAAAATATGGAGAATTGCAATAGAATTGCAGCAACTCTGAAGTTCAGGGTGAGAATGTCCTAGGCCCATTCTCCATATTTTATCTCGATGTACATGGAGGATGGACGCCTGGCATGGCATGTTCATGCCTGTTAGGAAAAGAAAATGTTTAATATGTTTGTTTTCAACAAATACCTTTATTTTTTATTATTGTGATTTACATCGATACTGAAAATATTTAAGTATAACAAACTATATATGCCTTAAAGAATATTTGCATAAAGATAACAGATTCGCACCTTTTGGATTCACGCGTGCAGTGTTTCACATGACACACTATATCATGTTTGTTACTGGCAATCGTCAGTCGTGTATATATATACTTGGTTAAAGGGACACAAGCCAATCTTGCTTTCTTTAAAACTCGAGTCGCCCCCTCAGTTTTAAATGAACAGTTAAAAGAATATAGTTCTGCCTATTCATTTTTTTCGTATATTGACGCCATCATGATTACGTGATATACCGTTGCAAATGTGTTTGTTAAAATATAAATTGGGCACTCCGACATGTTTAGATCAGAAATTTAGTCTGGAATGCATGGACACATACATTTTAAATATATGTTTTCAAATAATGAATTCAAATTAGTTCATTTCTTGTGTACCCGGTCTCGTCCGTAAATGTATACGCATTTTGCCGTTTTTGAGTCGGTGGGTCATGTATTTAATTTTCGGAAAAAAAAGTACTTAATTAAAGGGATACTGTCCGTAAGTAAGCAGATATTGAGCATAACCAAATAACTGTCTGACTTTTACTCAGTGAAATGTGTACATGGAAACATGAGGATAGACCCTAAGAAGTATGTAGGAATACATTCGTGAGTTTGAAAAAAAAAAGTTTTAATTATTATATGTAAATAAAAGTGGGACCCACAATATTTACCTTTTCAGCGATCACGTGACTTCCATTAGCGCATTAGGTTTTCACCATATTATGTATTGCGAAATAAGTATAGCCCACTTAGCTCAGTCGGGAGCGATGTCCGACTACTTTACGCTCACGCACACTATTATTACTGCGAGTGTAAAGAAAAGTAATTTTAGTTTGGGTTGCGAGTTCAAACGCACGAAGTGGATTTTCTTTGTTTTGTGCCGCGATTAAATTCCGTTAAACAATCTTGCTTTTAATTAGTAAATATTAATTAGTAAATATTGAATAATGTTTAGTGTGTAATGTTAGCGAACATAATTATTGTGTGTTTTATAAGCTAAAAGTTACGGACAGTGTCCCTTTTACTTCGATTTCATTAAAACTTTACACATGGACGTAGGAAATATTTATCTACGCGTACATGTATTGGTTTTTATTCTCGCTTCTAAATGACAAAATAAATGTATACGGTGTGGAGGGGGAGGGTTGAGGTGGCGGGGTTGGAGGGATACTACCGTAATGGTGTCCCTGAGAAAAACTGTAATAATTTATTAAATACTGAACATTGTTGAAATCAATATATCTCTTAAAACCGATTTCATAATTCCACGATTATATATCCCGTGTGAACATTTATTTGGAACGCCGATTCTTTATATTTTAGCGATTACGGTGTACTTTGGTAATTTTCGGAAAAAAAGTACCTTTTTTCTGACTGACTTTAAATTTTGGTTTTTAATAGTAGCCATGTCAATGAACACATTTATATTTAAAAAAAACATTCTCCTATTAAAATTTCATTTTTTTTTTACTATTTTTTTCTGATTCAAAAAATTAACTTTTCACTATTATGATTTCGTTTCCCTACGTACCGTTGCAATTTTGTTTGTTAAAACCTAATTTGAGCACTCTGGCATAAACCCAAAGCATGTATAGATCGGGAACTGAGTCTCGAATGCATGGACACATACATTTTAACTACATATTTTGAAATAATGGTATTATTTCATTTCTTGTGTACCCGGTCGCGTCTGTAAATGTATATGCATTTTGCCGTCTTTGAGTCGTTGGATCATGTTAGTTAATTTTCGGGGGAAAAAAGTACTTGTCCCCGATCTTTTTGAAATTTTACATATGGACAGATGAAAGATTTATCTACGCGTACATATATTTGTTTTTATTCTAGCTTCTAAACTGACAAAATAAATTGAATTTGATTGAAAAGCGCACTGTCGGCAGTTTAAGCCTTAAAACTACATAAATTCATCCCTTTGAAAAATACCTTTAAATGGGGAACATCAGGCTTTTAATGGTGGTTTAGGGGACCGACTTAAAATTGACAGTGATATTTTCTATACTAAAGGGCCTAAACATGATCACTTATGCAAAGAAACTCATTCTGCACAGTACTATGTGCTATCCTAGTTGACACACCAGGGTTAATGTCATTATTTTAATTCAGATTCCGTCATAGCTATAGTGTATGCAACATTTAGTCATTAGCAAAATGGTTCTAACATCATAGTTTGATTGATATAAGTGTTTTATCATGAATTGGAACATTTTTGTAATTTAAGATGTTTCTTGAAAAATCCTGATGTACCCCCTTTAAGTATTAATGGGAATTACTTGAAGTGTACAAGAATTATGTTCGACCAATGTACTTTCTGAATACTATAACTTTAACAACGATCCATTATTGTGTTTTGTCATAATCACAGTTAACAGATAAGAGCTGACCATTGTCAATTTCGTCGATAATTTCATTTTTTTGTCGATTTTATCACGTGACCGTGTTTTATGGATATTCCTACGCCATAGGGTTTGGTAAATATCGAATGGAAAACGGAGGCGCTAGTGATTTTTTGTTAATTCAAGGGCAATAACTCCGGTGTTACTGGTCCGATCTGGCTGGTTTCAAACTAGTCCGAGCTTTCATTAATATTAATAATCTGGTAAAGTTTGGTAAAATCGGATGCAAAATGGAGGCAATGGAGTGTTGACAAGACAACATATAGCAATTTTCTTTAATTCAAGGGCAATAACTCCTGTGTTACTGGTCCGATCTGGCTGGTTTTCGAACTCGTCCGAGCCTGCATTGATATTAATAACCTGGAAAAATTTGGTAAAGATCGGATGAGAAATGAAGGTGCTAGAGTGTTGACTCAAAACGTTATTGGACGACGGACGGACGACGGACAAAAGACCATGGCATAAGCCCTATTGGCCAGTAGAGCTAAAAATACTAACAGGATGAAGTGAGTTAAAAAAAATAATTGCAATGTGTTCCTTAACAAACTCCGGTACTGGGCACTCGCGGATACCGATTTGACAGCAAAACACATGTTTATTATTATTTTGTATTTCATATGTAAAGATACATTTAGAAAAATGTATTACTAGCAATGATGTATTACATATGGGTAGATCCTGTATACTTTTTTTTGCCTAATTATTTTGAGCGTTTTGTGCTGAAGTACAGTCAATGTTAACATCCACCACACATATTTGCATATTAATGCACAGCTCTCTTTATTTCTGAAATGCTAAATATTTAAAGACGTATGTCACATGTTCAATCTATCATGAAGGTTTGTGCAAATATCATTCTGAATCAGTGTTTGAAAACAAACGTATATTGACTATTGTATTGGTCAATTTCGTAATCGGGACCGCCAAAGTATATCAGCTAGCATATGCAATCGTGAAAGCCCGATTAAAGAAAAAACCTGACCAGTACCACTACGATTGACAGTACTTTTTTTTTTATCACAATAATGAAAGGAGTATGAAAGGCGAAATTTGGAAAACGCCGAACACGATGAATATAAAAGATGTTACACTCTCCGTTTGACATAAACGGTAGTGAAAAATGCTTGCTATCATATGCGGTATTGTATCTATAACTCAAAGGAAAGGCATATACTAGCATACCAGAACATAGTACCGACTTTTTGGGATCAATTTTTTCCAAGTTATTTTTAAATAAAATTTCATTTAAAACTGAAATCAAAAAGAAGAGCACGTGTATTATTCAATATTGTGATTAAAACAATTCGCAGATTAAAGAGCAATTCCAATTGCTGCTATTTGTGCATAGTGTCAAGAGTTGTCAAGAGTATAATTAAACAGAAGATATAGGCTTCCCATCCCACTGTGTGAGGTGCTTAGTCCAGAATTCAGCTTTTTAATCATACCATCAGTGGTTGGGGGGTGAAAGCCGTACTGTACATGTTTTCTTTCGGTATTATCCGTACCAAACACATGCTCTTTCCGTTATATTCGGATTGTACGGTACGGCTTTTACCTCCAACAACACATGATAGCTAGTACTATATTCTTCCACTTACTAGATAGATCAGCGAGAACATCTCACATAATGGGATGGGAAGCTGTTTGAAAAACCTTTCTTTACAATCACTTTTATAAAAAGTAGTTCGTGATCTACCCTAGAGGACTGAATATGAGCGCAATTCAGCAGTCAGATGTATACATGTACGAAGTTTGAAGGGTACAGTGACGTCGATAACTCAAAAACGGAGCTAATGCCAACCTTAACCAAAACCTAAATCTATGAAATGTAAAAGTAGACCAAAGTCGGAATGTCTAGTAATCATCTATATGTACAGGTGTACACTGTTTGCCCCCTCCTGAATATCGTGGTTTCCTATATCAACAGTTTCTCTTGGCATTGCCATGTGTCGTCCAGATTGCTGATACAGTGTGTTGTTACCCATTAAATAATAACCAGCATATACTTACAAAATATTATTTTCGATTCATTTAATAGAGCATATACTTAACAAAAATTACATGTTCGAATCATTTAATAGTTTAAAATTTTATACACATAAAAATTGACGAGACAGATATGCAAAAACCTTTAATTATAACAGAGCACCTGGACAACAGTATTTATCAACCTACCACAACAATGTATGGTAAACATGACATCACCTAAAAACACAGTTTATAAAAACATAGCAGAACTAGCACTGTCACAATATACACCCGCTTTATACACGCATTACGCATTACACAGTCGTTTCAATGTTGACACAATACCTATCTATCTGATATGGCATGAATTGAACCAAAACTAGAAAATGTGTCCATGGGACACGGATGCCCGCTTTAACACAGTCAGCCACATAAGAAGAATCAATAAAATGTGTAATAAGGTCAAGGTCGTTCTCACTGACCTACTTTTAGAAGTAACGTCTTGCTGTTATAAAAATTAGTGTGTATGAAATTTGAAAGCTGTATGGCTGTTACTATGTGAGGAATCATGTAAATTGTTATAAGTAGCACAAGATAAATTAACAAAGTGGGTACGGTAGTTAAAGGTCATTCAAATTGACCTTTTTTGTAGGAACAAACTGCTGTCATATGCATATAGATGTGTTTGTGAAGGTGACAATTATATCCTATTTGGTATCTGAGTACTGTAATACAACAAACATGAATATGTAAATTATTTGTCAATGTAAATTAACAAATAGCAAAACGTAGGTTAAGGTCATTCATATTGAAATACCTTTGTTAGGACCATACTGTTGTCATATAGATGCAGACATGTGTGAAATATATGACAGCTCTATGGTTTCTGGTGTCTGAGATATGAAACGTGCGAGACTTGCAAAAAAAACTTTTTTGAGGGACGGTCAAACATATGATTGGACATACTGTCAGACGGACAAGGGTAACACTATATGACCACTCCACTTTCATGGCAGCTTGGGGCTTGTTATAGCCAGCCCAGAACCCTAAAGCCCTCCATTTTTATATAAGCTAAAAGGACAAGTATACTGGAGTGATGAGTGAGCCAAGGAGGTTTAATATTTACATATAGGAATGGGATATTTCATATCGTTACTCTCTTGCTCCGAGGAATGGCACCAGTCTGAGAAGAATATCAATCAAACGATTTCAATCATTAAACCAGCCTATATTATATAATATTCAAACACACACATATAGAAACTAAGGTATATTTAATTTCTAAATACCATGTCTTTATAAAGATGCATTTGTTTCTAAAAGAATGTGTGTGGGAGAGAGAAATAAAAGCATTTTCCAAAATTTCTGCCAAGCATGTCAACATTTGGGCTTTTCTTGTAATTGGTATAGTATTTCAGGTATTTAACCAGCATTTTGTGACTAATTTTCATCTATCTATCTATATATCCTTCATGAACGTCTTACGAGTAACCTATGCAGCTGCGTGTCGGTGCGATTAAATCATAAATATTCAGATCCTATCCATTTGGGAAGCCTGGTTTGTGCAGTATGCGTGCAATACATTTACTAGAGAGTGAGTTCAGCTGTTAGTGCAACAGGTTAATAAGTGAAATTGACAATCATCATTGGTCAAAACATTTAAAATCTAAAAGCTGGTTAAAAACATGAACTGAATTGAATTGGGTTTTAAGGCGCATCAACACATGAAAGGTTATATGGCGCCTAACAGGCAAGAACATGCCAGGTGCATCCTCCTTGTACATCGAGATAAAATATGGAGAATGGGTCTAGGACCTTCTCACCCTGAACTGCAGAGTTGCTACAAATTCTATTGTAGACACTCCATTTACGCTGAAGCCACGTTTATTGTTTTTCTGCTACTGCTCTTAGTGATGTGAGCGAGATGGCACCTGAAACAATGCAGGGGTCATGATGAAGACCTTTAATGAGCATGAACAAAAAATGACAAAAATGAATATGAATGGGTGTGGGGGTGTCCTACCCCTCTGCATGTGACGGTGTGTTTGCAGTGGTTGCATTCTACCCCGGCAACCACACGGGGTTAAAAACATGAACGACCACTTATGGCATATATGTAATTAATGCTAATCCCATCTAAAGGTTGAAAATCCTAAACCTTATCCTAACAGGTGGCTAATATATCAGGAAACAGTAAAATCAATGACTGGCAAGTTTAAATCTGTTTTTAAAAACAACAAAATGGTGAAATTATAAATATTTACAATGAATCATTAAAATCAAATTATTGGACGGAATGTCTGAAAACTATAAATAAATATAAAAAATAAATAAAATCAACAAATAACTAAATAGCATACAAGCATGCTTCATTGACAATGTCTAAAAAGCAAACAAGCGAATAAATATCACTTTTAAAATCAATGCACACATATCAAGAAATGCACTATTAAAAAAAAGTATATAATATTATTCAATTTGGAGTAGACATGTATATTGGTGGTGTTTTGTCTTTTAAAGGGACACACAGCAATTTTGCTTTATTTTCACTCAAAATTATTTTGAAAGCAAGACCGTTTTCATGTTACTACAGTGGAACGTTAACCTTGTAAGGTTGGCGGGGATGAAGGAGGAACAAAATACACTTTAGTAGATCTTCAATTTGGTTTGCTGTATGAAGATTTGTAAATCAAACTTTAAGATTGCTGTGTGTCCCTTTAAAGTCTAACTTCATATTAACTAAATTGGGTTTTAACGTGCACCAACACATGAAAGGTTATATGGCGCCTAACAGGAATGAACGTACCAGGCTCATCCTACACTAATTTTATATTATAAAGTATAGATAGTGATTACGCAAAGAAAGAAATTACATTATTATCAATACTGTAAGACAATATAAAAGTAGAAAGTGTTATGAAATTTAAATGCAAAGCATGAACGTTTGATCCAAGTATCCGACTTGATAAACTGTCATTGTAAAAAGTTCTGTAACTCACCTCAAATCAGTCATTACATAATATTTTAAAGACATCTGAATATGGTCAAATGCTTTAAAACTGAAGTTGCATTAAAACATTAGCGAGCATCTTCAGATTGATATGTCTTGCCTGACAGGGATATTGGACTTACTGATCTGTCTTGCCTGACAAGGATATTGGATATTCTGAATGTTTAAGTCGAAAGAAAGGGCAATAATATTGCTAAAATGCAATACAGACAGAGTTATGGAACTTGTGTGACTGATGGTGCTGAAGACATATGCTAAGTTTGAATGAACTCAATAAGAATTCTTAAAGATACTAGAATTTGAAACACTTTACCACAACACAACGTCACTGTTGATGCTGCTGCCACTGCTGCTGCTACTACATAGTGATACCTGTGTGTTGCCTATTTCTTCGAAGGTGAGACAACAATAATTTTTATAGACACCAAATGTATGCAACATTTAGTTAAGAACAGTTGAGATGAATTGGGTTTTATGATGCACCAACGAAAGAAGGACACTTTATAGTACCCCGATTTTAAATGCTAATAAAACATATTTATTACATTTTTATTGGTGAAAGATTGGGATTTTTCAGTGAAAGAATATTCATAATCACTAAATATTAATAACTTACTCTGAACACAAAAATAACTAACTGCGACGAGTTTTGACGTCAATAAAGTACTGCTGACAGCGACGTCATCCACTGATAATATTCAATAAAGTGGATAATTTCGTTAAAATCATACATAAACTGATTTAAATATGTAATAAATAGACTATTTAACTGCTGTGTTCGATTATAGGGAAATCCTTCACTTGATGGTAGGAATCTTTTGTTTTTTCACTCACTTGCATATGCTCATTCGTGAAAAGAACCACACGTCTACCATCTCATGAAGGATTTCCATATAGATCCCAGCAGTTAAATAATCTCATCATAATTTGCTCAAATTTAAACACATTCTTCAAACCAGTAACTTAATGTAATCCGATTATCAAACTGGATATTTATTTTCAATTTTATTTAAAAAATATATTATTCATATATTCACAAGTTTTCATATGATTTTTGTCAAAATTATTCGAATGTTTGAATCGAGTTTTACGTCATTTTTAACACATTGTAGGCCATATATGATGGTCGATTTTTTGATGGCAGAGGCAGACCAACCCATTTTTCCTGGGGAGAACCAGTACTGAATATCTCCCACCATCCATAAGAATCCATACCCTCAATTAACAAGTCGAGCTCCCAGTGGGATTCGAACACGCAGCGGTGAGAGGCGAGACAGTTTTAGACGCATTGTCTTTTACTATTCCGGCCACGGAGGCGCTATAATTCATTCCATTTAAAATACATTAAATAAAATGGAACTGGGGTAATTATAAGTGACGTCTAGCATAAATGGCGCCAACAGGAATGAACATATAATCTGATTTTCAATATGGAAAACATAAATTATACAGTATTGTCAGCACATGTATATTTGAAATAAAACAATGAAATTGGCACAGATGTAAACAAACCAGTTGTTTTACTTTCAACATTTGTATAGTTACAAAAGGGAAACAAATATGGAACAGTAGTAATTTTTATAAACTTAACAAGTCTAAAAGAAATGTGTCAAATTGAGAGAAAACATTATTATTTTTTGTTTTCCCTCACATGGGGTTACAACATCTTTAAAGGGACACATAGTAATCTTGAATACAATTTAAATATATGTAACTATGGGGTTTAATGTAGTTTTTAACCCTTAACCCGCTACATATATATAACGGACTGTTCATTCTTTGAATTAAGGCCATTCCACAAATTGGTGTTTTGGGGGAAATGACTGATCAGCAGACGAACAATGTAAACCCTGATCAGCCTGCGAGTTACTCCCTTTAATTACAAATTTGGAGTTTTCAGTTTTTCTTCGTTAATCTATTTTAAATATATGAAAGGGTGCGATATAAATACAATTTGCAAACACTAACAGGAAGCAGGGAGTTTAAAGATGAATGGCCACCCTATTAGTAGTATTATCAATTAACACATTTAACTCTTAAACATCATATGAACATTTCTTGATAGTCCCGGAGAAAAACAACATATAATTAAAACCCATACTAATTTGTATGTAAAAATAAGAATTATTTGCATGATGTAGATACTACTTTTACCACTGCGTGACTGCACGGGGAAATGAGGTAAATCTGAATTGTATAGCTGCACAACTATTGCCAGATAATTGATAAATACATTTACCTGTGGATTAATTTACCTGTGCAAAGTTTTCTACGTCCTTAAATAAACTCTTAATCTCGCTTTTCACAGATATTGCAATGTGTGAATTGTAAAGTTAATATCTATTTTTGTGTATTGATTTCAATTTAAATAAACATAAACATGTTCATAAAACAAAACATGGCCGGAGAACTTTAAAAAATATTAAGATAGCCGAGTGTCCCTTTAAAACACTTGGTACCCGTTTCACTAAACTTCTTACGATAATTTTGATCGAAAGTCCAAATTAAGCACCACCCCTAAAACTTTGTTAAGCATGCAAGGTAACCAATAATGTATGTAGATCTTGCAAAAATGCATATGTATTAGAAAATCTAATACAATTTTCATTATTTGTTTAGTTTGAAGAATAATAAAGAACACAGATATATTAATAAATTATTAATTGTTATTAGATCTGTGTAAAGAATTAAGAATATAACTGACCATAGGATTATCGTCATAAGTTTGGTGAAACGGGCCCCAAAACTCTTTACCCCCTACACAAATAAACAATATGGGATTTGTTGATATAATTTAGGTAGTCTACATACAATGTAATTGTAATTCAATATCACAAGACTGGAAAGAAAAAGAAATCCAGCAAAATTACATTAAATGATAAATAAAGAACATGTTTCAAAGACTTCTCTTTGAATGAGGCACTTTGTAATATCACAGTCTAGCAGTTATGGCAATAATTTTAAAGCTAACAACAAACACAAATACGTGACAAACCCCAGATTAAAAATAGCATTTGAGCCGTTTCCGAAAACGATGGTCTCAATTTGGCCAATCTCTGGCTGTTTCGATGTGACGTCGCTGGAATCGGTGTCTACCACTGGTTGTTTGGAAGTGACGCCATTGGAATTGTCTATCATGTGACTGACTTCTTCCGTCTTGTGACTGACTTCTGTCACTGGACTGGTAGCTTGCCTGGTTACCAATTTGGTCGAAGCGACAGACGATGTTCTCGTTATAATGGGATATCCAGTGGAAGTGACGGGGAGCTGAGTTTCACGTGTAGTGGCTATAAGAGACAAAAATACTCAATACTTGATCTCAATATCACTGCATGTAGGGTACCTCAAATTTACTGTTTGTTTCATCATTAAATATTAAAGAGGCTTGCCTACAGTTTTGTTCCAGAATTAAAATTTCCCAGACTTTGAGTATGTGTTTGGCATGATCAGAAAATATAATTATTTGCCAATTTTAAGTTGGACTCAGAGACCACTATGAACAAGAGCATCAAGAATTGCAGGCAATCCATAGTCCCCACCAGCCCAGACAAACATTTTCCAGACTTTTTCTATGATGGAGGTCAAAGATCAAGGTCAAGGTCACAATGACCTTATTTTGGTACGCGACACACCGCTTTCCCAAGATGTATTCACATACCTCGTTTGGTGTCTCTAAGTGTTATAGTATTGAAAAAACGGTCCGGACAGGCATTTTCTATGACAGAGGTCATAGGTCAAGGTCACAATGACCTTATTTTGGTACGCGACACACCGCTATCCCAAGCTGTATTCACATACCAAGTTTGGTATCTCTAAGTGTCACAGTATTCAAAAAATGGTCCGGACAAGCATTTTCTATGACAGAGGTCACAGGTCAAGGTCATAGTGACCTTATTGTGGTACGCGACACACCACTATCCCAAGATGTATCCACATACCAAGTTTGGTATCTCCAAGTCTTATAGTATTGAAAATATGGCCCGGACAAGCATTTTCGGAACATTTTCTATGACAGAGGTCACAGGTCAAGGTCAAGGTCACAGTGACCTTTTTTTGGTACGTGACACACCGCTAACCAAGATGTATCCACATACCAAGTTTGGTATCTCAAAGTCTTATAGTATTGAAAATATGGCCCGGACAAGCATTTCAGAAGGACGGACAGGGTGCAAACCAGGACCAGTGGGGGACTAATTACCTAATGCATCCCCAATAAGCTTAAGGATGATGTCCCCTTAAGTGCTATCTCAACGAAATTTCTCATCAAATGGCTAAAGTAGCTATCCTGCCAACAACAGCCAAATTTTACAACATATGTACACCATTTTTAAACCCAGGGTCTTCCACAGAAATTATTTAAGGGATAGGGGAAATTAAATTTGATTGTTATGGGGTGGGTGTGCGAGGGAGGTACCCTTCGGATGACAAATATTTGTACGGATCACGATATTCAAACATTAACTCCTCGATTTAGTTATCCTGCGTCATTTTGACTTTAAAACTGCTTGCATATAATTAAAATAAAAAAATTGAGATTTCAATTTTCTTCGTTATTTTACCATTTTCTTTAAATATATTATTGGTGCACTATTACAAAAAGACAGTTATATGTGAAAACAATTTGCTTTTAACTATTCTAATAATTAACATTAATGATTGAACAAATGCAAGTTAAGAGAAAAACTAACGGGACGCCGTGAGTTTTTAAACAAGAGGTCAATGACCTTGAAGCTCTACTGATTGATTTTGATTTCAGGAAGTAGTCGCTACAGACTTGTTTTTTGAAAAATTATTTTTAGCCGTGGCGGCCATCTTGAATTTCCGGCCGACCTGAAATTTTGCTAGGATCAATAAGAATTCAAGAGCAACATTCCTGTGAAGTTTCATGAAAATCCGTCAAGTAGTTTCAGAGGAGTTGTCGCTACAAGTTTTCATGATATAACTCTATGTAAACAAAGATGGCCGCTGACAGCCATGTTTAACGTCGCATCAAAATAATGTTTGACTCTGATAACCGTCATGTCATGCTGATCATTTTACAAAAAGTCCCATATCAATCTCACTTATAGTTTCAAGACGTAGTCGCTACAAACTTCTTTTTTAAAAATCTATTTTTAGCTGTGGTGGCCATCTTGAATTTCTGGCCGATCTGAAATTTTGCTAGGATCAATTAGACATTAAGAGCAACATTCCTGTAAAGTTTCATGAAAATCTGCCAAGTAGTTTCAAAGGAGTAGTCGCTACAAGTTTTTACTATTTAACTCTATGTAAACAAAGATGGCCGCTGGCAGCCATGTTTAACGTTGAATCAAAACAATTTTTGATAAGGACCAACATCATGTCATGCTGATCATTTTAGAAAAAGTCCCATATCAATATCACTTATAGTTTTCATGAAGTAGTCGCTACAAACTTGTTTTTTAAAAACCTATTTTTAGATCTGGCGGCCATCTTGGATTTTACATCAACATGAATTTTTGCTAGGATCAACTAGACTTCATGGGCAACATTTCTGTAAAGTTTCATGAAAATCCATTCAGTAGTTTCAGAGGAGTAGTCGCTACAAAAAAAAGTTTACGGACTGACAGACGGACGGACGACGGACGCCGCACCACGGCATAAGCTCTGCTGATCTCTGATCAGTAGAGCTAAAAATCAAGATTGCCGTGTGTCCCTTGATAAATATGTGAAATGCATGGCAGATAATTATTATGACATAAGCTGAGTATTTTCATGTATTAACACAATATTGTTGATATTTTATGATTTTTTTTAAATATTCCTGGGAAAAAAAACGTACAAGGAGATAAGAATGAGGAAATAAACATTAGACTAAAAAAACTCAAGGATTAAATAAACTTACTATACAATGGTCTGATTATTTCTGGAGGCCCGTCAATGGGTTGATACACTATAATGCTGCCACTGCTTACGTGTACAACAGGTCGGTCGACGTCTCTCTTTCGGCGCGCAGGTCCTGCAGTAAACCATAAACAATATGAGTACATTCAGATTATTTGTTTTGTTTGGTGTTTTATGTCATTTTCAACACATGTAAGGTTATATATAATGGTTGATTTTTTTGGGTTGGAGGCAGACCACCCACTTTTCCTGGGTAACCAGTACTGTACACCTCACGCCATCCTGAAGAATCGACACTTCCTCACTTACAAGTCGAGCTCCCAGTGGGATTTGAACCAGCAGCGGTGACAGGCGATGGTTTACAATGCGTACATTTAGAAGATTATATGTTACAAACAGAACAAGCAAAAGCAACCAGTAGTATAGTACATACAGTAGGTAATTTTGATACGCATGTATAGGTTATTAGATTTGTATTGGGATATATGCACAATTTCTTCCGCGTAACAATATTGAGCGACTTTAGGATCGCAATATGTATATGCAGAAGAACAAGTGCAAATATCCCAATACAAATCTAATAACCTTTTTATTGCATACACATTTTTAATATATAAATGAATAATTAGAATAAAACAATAGGTTTTAACATTTAATTGTCATCAAAAATATTTATTTGAAACAAACATATTTTCGTGGGAATTTATTTTCACAATGAAATCAACATTGTTTACATCACGTGACATACTTTCTTTGTCATGAACAGAAAATTGCACCTATCACAAACGAGTATACATTACACACCCAATATGACTTTACTACACGTCAATATGAGAGAATATTAACGTTTCCTTGAAAGTTAACGGAGTTTGTAAATGCGTATGCAATAAGTGATATTATAAGAATCTTTCATGGGTATCCGGTGAAGATAGGGAATTCTTACCCGAGGTATAAGTGTTTTTATCAGAACTGAGGCTCTGCCGAGGTACCGATTAAAACATTTAGACCGAGGGTTGGAATTCCCTATCTGAACCGGTCAGCTACTAACGTTTTACATATTTTCCTGCATACCGGATGTTGGCGAGCGTGAATTTTGTCTCGACCCTAGGGTGAGATGGAAATATCTAGCCCCGGTAAAATGATGGATATCCTTGTCCGGTATGCAAGAATTATATAGTCTAACACTTTGATAGGGTTTGGATAAACCATTTTGTAGTGTAATTTTGACATTATTTGGCAGGTTAATGCTTTAACTAGAATGCGGACGTTATAGAAATTTTATTTTTAGGACTGTAAATATTAGCACCTGTAAACTTTATAAATAAAATTATAATGTACCTCCAAAGGGTGAAGCGGTTGTTGTTGTTGTTGTATTGGCGGGAAAACAACTTCTATCACAGTCAGGGGTTGTCTCGTCCTTGCTACAGACGTAGGTGTCGCAGTGAATGTAAACCCGGTCATGACCCACAAACTTAAACGACCGGATTCGCACACCAAACAATGTGTCATTTATGGGGAAGAAACCAACAGTCTCGTCGTCTATGCATCTACAAAAGAAATGAATGGGGTTTTACATCAAGCTTAACATATGTACATGTAAGTTCATAATGGGACAAGCCAGTCCGTGGGAAATAAGGAAAGTGCTACCACCATGGCTTGAGCCCATGTTTGCCAAGGTATGCAGCTCAAAAACTCCTTTAGTTGGTGAGAACTGCTTTAATGGACAACCATTACGGTTACAATCATATTGATTTAATTAAGATGCACCTGTATTTAGAGACCACCTGCTTTAATGGACAACCATTACAGTTACAATCATATTGATTTAATTAAGATGCACCTGTATTTAGAGACAACCTGCTTTAATGGACAAACATTACAGTTACTGATTTAATTAAGATGCACCTGTATTTAGAGATCACCTGCTTTAATGGACAACCATAACGGTTACAATCATATTGATTTAATTCAGATGCACCTGTATTCAGAGACCACCTGCATTAATGGACAACCATTACAGTTACAATCATATTGATGTAATTAAGATGCACCTGTATTTAATGACCACCTGCTTTAATGGACAACCATTACAGTTACAATCATATTGATTTAATTAAGATGCACGTGTATTTAGAGACCACCTGCTTTAATGGACAACCATTACAGTTACAATCATATTGATTTAATTAAGATGCACTTGTATTTAGAGACCACCTGCTTTAATGGACAAACATTACAGTTACTGATTTAATTAAGATGCACCTGTATTCAGAGATCACCTGCTTTAATGGACAACCATTACGGTTACAATCATATTTTGATTTAATTAAGATGCACCTGTATTCAGAGACCACCTGCATTAATGGACAAACATTACAGTTACAATCATATTGATTTAATTAAGATGCACCTGTATTTAGAGACAACCTAATTTAATGGACAACCATTACGGTTACAATCACATTGATTTAATTAAGATGCACCTGTATTTAGAGACCACCTACTTTAAAGGATAACCATTATGCCTACAATCACATTGATTTAATTCAGATGCATCTGTATTTAGAGACCACCTGCTTTAATGGACAACCATTACAGTTAGAATCATATTGTTTTAATTAAGATGCACCTGTATTTAGTGACCACCTGCTTTAATGGACAACCATTACGGTTACAATCACATTGATTTAATTAAGATGCACCTGTATTTAGTGACCAGCGGCTTTAATGGACAAACATTACAGTTACAATTATATTGTTTTAATTAAGATGCACCTGTATTTAGAGACCACCTGCATTAATGGACAACCATTACAGTTAGAATCATATTGTTTTAATTAAGATGCACCTGTATTTAAAGACCACCTGCATTAATGGACAACCATTACAGTTAGAATCATATTGTTTTAATTAAGATGCACCTATATTTAGTGACCACCTGCTTTAATGGACAAACATTACGGTTACAATCATATTGATTTAATTAAGATGCACCTGTATTTAGAGACCAACTGCTTTAATGGACAACCATTACGGTTACAATCACATTGATTTAATTAAGATGCACCTGTATTTAAAGACCACCTGCTTTAATGGACAAACATTACAGTTACAATCTTATTAATTTAATTAAGATGCACCTGTATTGAGAGACCACCTGCTTTAATGGACAACCATTACGGTTACAATCACATTGATTTAATTAAGATGCACCTGTATCTAGATACCACCTACTTTAATGGACAACCATTACGGTTACAATCATATTGATTTAATTAAAATGCATCTGTATTTAGTGACCACCTGCTTTAATGGACAAACATTACAGTTACAATCATATTGTTTTAATTAAGATGCACCTGTATTTAGAGACCACCTGCATTAATGGACAACCATTACAGTTAGAATCATATTGTTTCAATTAAGATGCACCTGTATTTAGAGACCACCTGCATTAATGGACAACCATTACAGTTAGAATCATATTGTTTTAATTAAGATGCACCTGTATTTAGAGACCACCTGCATTAATGGACAACCATTACAGTTAGAATCATATTGTTTTAATTAAGATGCACCTGTATTTAGTGACCACCTGCTTTAATGGACAACCATTACGGTTACAATCACATTGATTTAATTAAGATGCACCTGTATTTAGAGACCACCTGATTTTATGGACAACCATTACGGTTACAATCATATTGATTTAATTAAAATGCATCTGTATTTAGTGACCACCTCCTTTAATGGACAAACATGACAGTTACAATCATATTGTTTTAATTAAGATGCACCTGTATTTAGAGACCACCTGCATTAATGGACAACCATTACAGTTAGAATCATATTGTTTTAATTAAGATGCACCTGTATTTAGAGACCACCTGCATTAATGGACAACCATTACAGTTAGAATCATATTGTTTTAATTAAGATGCACCTGTATTTAGTGACCACCTGCTTTAATGGACAAACATTACGGTTACAATCACATTGATTTAATTAAGATGCACCTGTATTTATAGATCACCTGATTTAATGGACAACCATTACGGTTACAATCACATTGATTTAATTAAGATGCACCTGTATTTAGAGACTACCTGCATTAATGGACAACCATTACAGTTACAATCATACTGATTAAAATGCACCTGTGTTTTGAGACCTCCTGTATGAGACAAATCTTTGCTCTTCCCTTAATTGGTCTCTAAATGCAGATTTGATTGTACTTAGGTGCTTACATGCATGTCTTTTGCAGAATAATGCACAGTTGTCACAAGATCAGTGCACTTTCTAAACAAGAAACGTGGAAATTCCACGAAAACAGGGTTTTCCATTAACCAGGTTTTTCATTTGAAATGCCATTACACTACCGGTAAGATGAAAATGAAGTAACAAAAGTTTTTTTCTACAAACAAAATGCAAATAACATAAATGAAGTAGTTGAAGTTCTTGTATTAAAGTAATATAAACAATGTACAATATAGAATAAATAGAATGACATGTGAATCACAAATGTAAATGTAAATTTATACACAATAAATGAGGACTGTAAAGAAAGAAAAGATTTGTTATTAAGGCAGATATGAGATTCTTTTTTAGTAACAGTGACCTTGACCTTGATCCCAGTGACCCCAAATGCAGTCCCAAGCTTCCTTTTCATATAAAGTACATACAAAGCAAGTTTCGTTCCAATATCTCATTCCCAACTCAAGTTATTAAGCGGAAAATGTTTTTTTTCTATTTTTAGTAACAATGACCTAGACCCAAGTGACCCAAAGTGCAATCCCAAACTTTCCTTTGATATAAGCTGCCTACATAGGAAGTTTCATTCTAATATCTCATTCCTTACTTAAGTTATTGAGCGGAAACATTTTTTCTGTTTTTAGTAACAGTGACCTTGAACCCAGTGACCCCGAATGCAATCCCACGCTTCCTTTCCATATAAGCTACATACCCTGCAAGTTTCATTTCAATATCTCATTTCTGGCAAAAGTTATTAAGTGGAAAATGTTTTTCTATTTTTAGTAACAGTGACCTTGACCTTGATCCCTGTGACCCCAAATGCAATCCCATGATTCCTTTCCATATAAACTACCTACCCTGCAAGTTTCATTGCCATAACTCATTTCTAACAGAAGTTATTAAATGGAAACTGTTTTTCTATTTTTAGTAAGTGACCTTGACCTTAAACCCAGTGACCCCAAATACAATCCCAAGCTTCCTTTCCATATAAGCTACTTACCCTGCAAGTTTCATCACATTACCTCATTCCTAACAAAAGTCATTAAACGGAAACTGTTTTCTATTTTTAGTAACAGTGACCTTGACCCAGTGACCCCAAATGCAATCCCAAGCTTCCTGTCCATATAAGCTACCTACCTTGCAAGTTTGATCGCAATATCTCATTCCTAACGAAATTTATTGCGTGAAAACCGTTTTGCTGTTTTTAGTAACAGTGACCTTGACCCCAGTGATCCCAAATGCATTCCCAAGCTTCCTTTCCATATAAGCTACCTACCCTGCGAGTTTCATCACAAGATCTCGTTCCTAACAAAAGTTTTTGAGCGGAAACTAAGAGTTTGATGCCTGCCCGCCCGCGCACACGCCCTCTCGCCTAACAGCATACCCCAATCTAATAACCAGAGTTTTCCAAGGAAAACCAGGTTATTGATACCATTATTATTAATAGCATTAGCCCAATGCGATAATAAGGTGATGAATACCCCCACTTAAATTCCAAGTCAAACAAAGGGCCATATTTCTGTATTATTAGGCAATCAACAATGGGAGATGTAGAGGGACATAAGGTACACATGCACTTCTATATACAACCCACAAGGTCAGGTGTTGTTTTTCTTAAAGCATTGATTTCTATATATATCAATTGCATGACTTAGTATTGTTTTCAACTATAACAGGGTATAAATAATTTATCACGCGATTTGAGGTTGTACTTGTTGTCACATAATATGGCGTTATATTACATATTTTCTGTGATTTGTATAGGAAATGATGGGAATATCTACTCGTTTGCTCTACTGGGAAATATCTCCCAGTACGGAACATTGCTCGGCCTTTTCCGTCAGTGGCGGGAATGTCAAATGACGTTCCGATTGTTTTACGGACGTCTTCGTCAGATTCCGCCACTAAGAAATAACGATTACGGAAATTAACGAAGAGTTCCGGTTCCACTTGTTTTGTTTGTATGACGTAACGTCTGTAAAAAGGCGTGAATCATTAGAAATATTAAAAAAATATCATTTTAAATTATGTAATATATTGTTTAATAACCAGTGTTTTTGAGATACTGAAAATATCTCCCTCGGTAGAGAAATGGCCCCGATATAAGAACTCGTGCTCTGCACTCGTTCTCATATCGGGGCCATTTCTCTATCTTGGGAGATATTTCCCGTATCCCAAAAACACTGGTTATTAAACTCTATCTATCTGTTTTGTATATGTTTTGCATTTTATTTATATAATGGATAGTTGTTTAAACATTTCCAGCAGGTTTATATTGTCCCAGATAAAAACCTGGTGGGCGGGACTTGAATACCATCGATACCAAGGGTCGCGGTTTCGATGTGTTTCAAGTCCCAACCACCAAGGTTTTTATCTCGCACAATAAACATGAGATAAACCTGCTGGAAATATTTTATTTTTTACCTGACATGGATTTTTATGTATTTTATACGCACATTTTCGAGAGATTGAACACAATACAAACACATTCTCGCAACTTACATTGTACGTCCATCTCTCAGCACCAAACGAAAAAAATATACAGTTTTATCGTGTTTTGAACGAGTTCAATATGTAGTTTGAACATAACGGTGCCTTAAAATAAAGTTATCGTTGTTCTGGATGGTTTCCGATGTTGAAAATTGTTTAAAATAACGTTCTAGATAGATAACGGTTGAACGGCGCGACGTCAGAGTTCAGCTTTTATAAAAACTCCTCATTAGCCAATCAGCATTGATTATTTTCATAAACCATCTTAGATTTGATTTTAGTAAACTTCTAGATGCAAATGATGCTGTGACGTTCCATTACGTGGTCCGAAGAAGAGAAAACGGGGTTGGCTGGGGTATGAAATAAAACCTTAATTTCGGCTTAAAAAGTTTGCATATTGTAAAATTAAATCATTTAATAGGCAATACAAGTTATCGCATGTTTTTTAGCAAAAAAGTGTTTTTAAGCATGTTTTATTGTCGAAATATCCGTTATAAAAGCCTGCTAATAAAAGCTTTCTCATCGCTTAACGGAATTAAGGCGGGACCACGTAATGATTTTTCCTATTAAAGGAACACATGGCAATCTTGCTTTTTAAAAACTCACGGCGTCCCGTTAGTTTTTGTACATAACTTGCATTTGTTCAATTAATATTATTAATTATAAGAACAGTATGAAGCAAAATGATTTGAACTTTACTAACTGTTGATTAATATATTAAACCAATAATATTTTTAAACTTACGGTAGAATAAGAAGACCAAATGAAAACTAAAAATTGTATTTAATTATAGTCAAGCAGGTTTAAAGTCAAAATGATATTGGGTAAACAAACTGAGACGTTAATTTTAATTGAAGATAATTAACATCTTCAAGATTGCCACGTGTCCCGTTAAAGCTGTGTAAATGTACTTAGTACCAAAACTGGAATTTAACTGATAAACTGTTTTCTTCGATTGCACAACTTTTTTTGTGCAAAGATATTGCTTCAGGCAAATTTGATGCACTGCATCAACTAACATATATTTATTTTTTTCAGGCAAATCTGATGCGCTGCATCAACTTTTTGTTCTATACCTATAATGTATAATAATATTGTACATACTTGTCAGTGAATAGAGGCCACTGGATGGGGTCGTTTCTATCTACTGATGGCGTAGCATAACATTTCGGAACCAACAATATTGTATTCTTGTCCACATTTTCTAGCACCAGTCCCCAGTTCAGCCATTCTCCGAGCGGTATCTCCAGAGGAAAGGTTGTCACAGTTGATATAAAAGTGTTGCCTCTGTGTTACACAAACAATATATACATTTATCACATAACATGCAGTGTGGGAGTGTAATAACCATTCAATATTTTCGATATTCCACTAGTGGTATAACATAACGTTAATAACGTCATGGACGTCATGTTAATGTACGTTTTCTGACGTAATGTAACGTTATAAGTTATGTGATAAACAGAATCTAACGTTCCTTCCCATTCAATTTTGAATTTATTAAACTCATTACCAAAAATGATATAATGCTTGGCAAGAGCCTCACATTATATCATTTTGACAACTCGTTTAATAAATTCAATAATAAATGAGTACTCATGTAAGATCCTCTATATACAAAATTATTATCTCCTTGCTATAGTATCTGTAACCAGCAACAACATGAGACAATGATTATGAAAAAAACAAGAAACATGGAAATTCCAAGAAAGCCAGGTTTTCCATTTGAAATGCTATTACACAACCGTTTAGATGAAAATGAAATAACAAAAGCTTTTTTTCTACAAAAAACCCCAGCAAATTACATAAATGATAGCTGAAGTTTTTGTATTAAAGTGATATAAACCGTGTACAATATAGAATAAACAGATGACACGTGAACCACAAACTTAAATGTATACACAGTAAATGAGGACTGTAAAAAAAGAAAGATTTGTTAGTAAGGCAAATTTATAAGCTACATGCACAGCAAGTTTCGTTGAAATATCTCATTCCTGAGTTAAGTAATTGAGCGTGATCTTGACCCCAGTGACCCCAAATGCAAACCCAAGCTTCCTTTCCATTTGAAATAAATACACAGCAAGTTTCATTTCAATATCTCATTCCTAACTCAAATTATTGAACGGAAAATGTTTTTCTATTTTTCGTAACAATGACCTTGACTCCAGTGACCCCAAGTGCAATCCTAAACTTCTCTTTGATATAAGCTACCTACAAAGGAAGTTTCATTCTAATGGAAACTTTTTTCTTTTTTTAGTAACACTTACCTTGACCTTGAACCCACTTTCCCCAAATGCAATCCCAAGCTTCCTTTCCATAAAGGCTACCTACCCTGCAAGTTTCATCGCAATACTCATTCCTAACAAAAGTTATTAAGCGGAAACCGTTTTTCTATTTTTTAGTAACAGTGACCTTGACCTTGACCCCAGTGACCGAAATGCAATCCCTAGCTTCCTTTCTATATAAGCTACATACCTTGCAAGTTTCAAAGCAATACCTCATTCCTAACAAAAATTATTGAGCAGAAACCGTTTTTTCTATTTTTAGTAACAGTGACCTTGACCCCAGTCACCCCAAATGCAATCCCTAGCTTCCTTTCCAAATAAGCTTACTACCCAACAAGTTTCAAAGCAATACCTCATTCCTAACAAAAATTATTGAGGGAAACTGTTTTTCTATTATTAGTAACAGTGACCTTGACCCAAATGCAATCCCAAGCTTTCTTTACATTTAAGCTACCTACCCTGCAAGTTTCATCGCAATATCTCATTCCTAACAAAAGTTATTGAGCAGAAACTAAGAGTTTGACGCCGCCCACCCGCTTGCACGCCAAACGTCATACCCCAATCTAATAACCAGAGTTTTCCAAGGAAAACCTGGTTAAAATGTGCAAGAGAGACCACTACTGTCGGTGTATTTTCAGACAGTGAAATAGTCACCTTCTATTGCGACACACTGAAGGCGTGCGTGCACAGTAGCTCCGCCTCCTTGAAAAGTTAGGTTTATTCAAAATCAGTTGTTTTGTTTTTGTTTTCAACAGAAAGTATCCCATGGATGTAAATATTATACGTAGCATAGACTTTTTCCATTATTAACATTTTTAAATTAAACATCTAGTTGGGTCACGGCAGTAACACAGCTTTTAATACCACGTAGCATAAACATAGTAAATACACTATTCAACACATCTATTTTCATTCAACATTCATACATATATAACTTAAAAGGGATATTGCAATATTCTGAACTAGTTTCATTTAAAAGGGCTTTAAAACCTGTGAAAAAAGATGATTTTTTTTTATCAAAATATCTTAAAAAATATAGGAGATATGAATCTTTTAAAAAAGGGGAAAAAGATTCCAATGGAGGCAGCCATCTTTGAATGATGACGTAATCGCGCCTTTTTCCATATATGAAAAATAGATAAATAGTGTTTAAAGCAAATACATGTATTAAATTATAAATACAAAGTAAACTATTTATACTGTATGTGCTCTTTTTACAATTTACATGTATTTCCAGTGATATTCTTTGTTTTAAATGATATTTATCAATATGCAATAAATGGTATTCTTGGTTTTAAATGATAAAATGGTAAAAAGACGCGACGATGTCATCAATCCAAGATAGCTGCCTCCATTTGAGAATTTGGGCAATTTTTTAAAAGATCATATCTCCTGTATTTTTTACGATATTTTGATAATTCTTTCAGCTTTTTTCATGGTTTTTAAAGCCCTTTTAAATGAAGCTAGTTCCGGAATAGTGCAAGAATCCCTTTAAAGGTAAAAAACATAATTTGTTTAATGCAAACACATATACTTTTAATAATATAATAAAATCATTTATACAAACTTGGTCAATTCCAGATACGTTCGGAATCACACCTTGTATGTATTCAAGGAATTACTATGTTAAAAATCTTAACATGTTGTTAGCTAAAGTTCACCAACTCTACTGTTGATATATAAACAAGTTGAACATGGCTTTAGCCACACATGTTGATTTATGTTGATTTGCGTTGCATGTTTCATGTGTGTTACATTACAATACAATCATGTATATAAACTCTAGATAGAGCAATCACCTATTTAAATGACATGAAAACTTTAAAGAAAATACTGATTTTTACTGTGAATGCATTTTGACAGGAATCTACTGGGATCTAGGGCACCGCCGTATTAGTATGACGTAACCAATATAGTTTCCTTCTGGACACATTTGAGATATATGAATCCATGAATTGATCGAAATGTTGCAAAGGATATCAAATTTAACTATTCAAAAATTGTAAAGTGAAGTGATTCTTAATAGAACTGTGAGAGACTACTAATGGTGCACTGACTGTTTAACCCTTGAAGCTTCGGTCCATAATATATAACGTTCTAGGTCTGACTGCCCAGTCCATAAACGTCATATGGACCGACACCATACATTATTTGTTACATTACACCGAATCTGACCAACAAATAAATCAATACGTTTTATGATTTATTTTGACGTCGTTTTTTCACTTGTCCGTTAATATAGCTATCGGGCCGGGCGTCCGGTCAATATGCAACTTTATGGACCGGATGACATCACATTAAACAAAGAGTGGAATATGCAAATGAGGAGTAATATATACAAATATAACAGACTGAGTGCAAAGAGGCATGTTGCTTAAAGGGACAATGTGCGTAGCTTTTAGCCTATAAAACACATAATAATTACGTTGACAAACATAATACACCAACTATTATTGAATATTTACTAAATAAAACCAAGATTGCTTCAATATCGATACAAAAAAAGAATAACCGTTTCGTGGGATTGAACTCGTAACCCACACTAAAATTATACCCGCAGGTAATTATAACTGTCGAGCGTCGCTACCGACTAAGCTAACCGGGCCAGACGTATTATGTAAGAGATACAATATATAAAAGCTAATGCGCTTATGGATGTGATCAGCAAAAAATGTAAATAAAGTGGGTCCCACATTATTTACAAATAATAAATAAATTAAAAATTTCAAACTCGCGAATGTATTACTACAGGCTTATCTGGGTCTATGCTAATGTTTTCATGTTGACACTTCACTGAATAAAAATCAGACAGTTATTTGGCTATGCTCAATATCTGCTTACTTACGGACAGTGTCCCTTTAAAGAGTGTATTAAAGAGGTAATTTCAGCTATATTCCCAATTTTTCGTCTCTTGATACTTATTTGCGAAGTATTAAAGGAACACACGGCAATCTTGATTTTTATAAAACTCGCAGCATCCCATTAGTTTTTCTACATAACTTGCCTTCTTACAATCATTATATGATTAATATTAATTATAAGAATAGTTCAAAACAAATTGTTTCTGCATATCACTAACTGTTGATTACACTGAATCAATAATATATTAATATTTTGGAAGAAGAACGAAGAAAAATTGAGAACTCGGAATGTTAATTAATTATATGCAGGCATGTTTGAAGTCAAAATGATACTGGATTAAATAAACAAGATGACAATTTTAACTCTTGATAAAAAATCAAGATTGCTGTATGTCCCCAGGGTTCGACACTAACGGTAGTCTGGTAGTCCGAGACCACCAGAATTTGCCTTGGACATAACCTAGACCTCCAAGCTGAGTAGTCCCGTGGACTACCTACTTTTGACAAAAACAAATAGACATAATTGTCAACTTAGTAATAAAACCTAACAAATAAAACAACTTTATTATAATTTTTCACGAAGTCTGTTAAACCTCCTGTCCAAAGTTGTTTTCACTTCGAAAACGCAATGTTTTTGTGGCAAAACGCTTTTCACAGACATAACTGGTTTCCGGTATGAATGTAAATCTACAAAGACGAGTCCCAGCGCTTACTCACGACTGCTACCCATTTTTTACGACTGTAAATCATAACAATGCGCGGCCCTGGATTGTTTTAACACTCATTTATTAACGCGATTTGATGAGGTATTCAGTGTATTTCATTGATAAAGTATGAAATTAACGTATATGGATGTTCATCTTTCCCAAAATGCGTTGCAAAACTTAGCGATATGCTTCTTTTTTCATTTGTCACCGGTTTTCACGATTCCAAAAAGAACGCAACTCGCAAGAAAAGATAGGACAGAAAATATATTTGTTTAGTTCTGAATATATTTCATTGAAATACATGAACAGGCTTTTACACTTCTGCATACATTTTCAAAAATAAGACCAAGTGAACTTAAATTTGGGGCAAGTGAGGTTTTGGGCAGGGCAATTTCCCTTTACAAATACACTTGCCCTGAGGCTGGGAAAATGGATTTTAAAAATATTTCCAAAAACCCTGTTTTGAAACAGTCTATATCCCTGAGAGAGCTTTCTAACTTAAATAAGGCATTAACTTTGCAATTAAAAATCATCTCAAAGCAGATGGTGAATCTCAGAATTTTATAAAAAAAATAAAGACGGGACAAATCGTTCGACTGAAATGGTCATATTCCACTATTGCATTTCCCATAGGCCTACATTATAGCCTTTAGGCCTTCAATCCCTGTTTCTAAATAAGACTGGCTGAAAAAAAACTAACTTTTCTTAAAGAACTATGTTATATACACTCAAAAATGATCAGCAAATTGGAAATAATGTAATGCTTTCAGCCTCTAACACTTCACTGAAGGTGTCACCCTAGAATGGCAGTAAATAAATTGTACTTTATTTCCTTTTTTTTTACGTTTTGTAAATATACCCTCAGTACAATTTAATCAATAAAATTGCAAATTTCAATCAACAAATTTCAATCAAATGAACCTGTTTTATGCTGAAAATTTAATATTCTGATGTTTTATGGGGATTTGTTATGATTTTGTTAATTTATTCTAATCAGAATCTATCTTACAATCTGACTATATGCCCTAATAGACCTATACTTTTTTCAACCAATCAGACTCCCCAAAACAATAGTGGTTACTGTATCTGACCTAAAAAAAATGGTGTTTCAGTTAAATGGCTCATCCATGTATAATGATGAAAAACATAAAATAACATGTAAGGACTAAGGTGTGTCTGTGAGCATTTTAAGTTGTTACAAGCTGTTTGGAATGATATGAAGATGTAGATCCTGGTTTTATCTGACTTTAAAAGACTTCCAGACCTTGCAGAGTAAGGCCAACAGGCAGATGTGCGACTTATGAAAATAATCAATACTGAAATAGAATCCGTCTTTTTGGAGTGTTTTTCATTTATGTCTACTGTTTCCTTTGTTGCTTATATTTTGTTTAGTTTAAATCCCTTTATTCTGAGGTTTATATTTTGTAAACTAGCCGGACTACCGTAATCTGTGCGGGACTACTTGATTTTGAAAGTTGGTAGTCCTGCGGACTACTTGGGGAAAAAAGTTAGTGTCAAACCCTGTGTCCCTTTAAGATTGCCTTTGATAAAATGCTTGGCCAAAACATAAGTTGATGGGTCTCGATCAATTGCTTGTATTTGTGCATTATGGGTCTATCAAACTATAATTATTAAAGAAACTAACTAATAACGACAACATTACACTAAAAAAGTTTATCAAAACTCTGTCCATGTGTTCAGGTCATGATGTATAAGTGCCGATTAAAAGTATAGGTCTATTCACAGGTTCTTAAAGTACTCATGAAATGAAATCTTAATTCGACACTAGTTTTGTGGTTTGGTCTGGCTAATTAAAGCCATTTATATTGTGTCTATAATGTTTATATTCTCAAAATATGTACGTTATAATATCCCTGGTGGTCAATAGTTAAAGGGTGTACATCTGTTGTAAAATGTACCTGTTAATGTGGGATAGCTAATCTGTAATTACTGCACTATACCTAAATCTCTCAGTATCGTATTCCACCTTTTACAGAATGTATAAAATTGATGTGTACACAAATGCATTAAAAATCTTGGATAAATATTGAGAACCAAATTCCCGCGTATGCATTTAAAAAAAATCAAATGCGCCCTGACATATGCAATAGATGCTTGTTGAAGTTTGAGATACTAAATGACATTCAATTACCTCCAGCAATTACTAGTAGACGCATGCGAAGAAAAACAAGAAATGTCACTGTAAGTGACAAATGCCCCCGAAGTGGTTTTGACCTTCAACCTCTAAGTATGACCTTGACCTTGGAGCCAAGGACCTGGAGTTTGTGTGCGACACGTCGTCTTGTTGTGGTGAGAACTTGTGCCAAGTTATTTTAAAATCCGTCCATAAATGCCAGAGTTATTGACCGGACACGAATGTATGGACGGACGGACTGACGAACAGTGTGATTACTTTATGCCGCCCTTTATAAAGAGGCCTTTTTGTCGTCTGGTTGTCACAAATTAATGCCATTAGAAAAAGACAAACATCAATGCTGAATGTATATAAAAGGTTCATGCATGCAACACGCATTGTGCTGAAAGCTTATCTGGAGCATTGTATATTTACCTGAAGAAAACGAGCTTGAATGACTGTGTGACTACTTCTGTCAAAGGCAGAATTGGTTTCTCGTCTGGCGTGGGGTTGCGCGGGTGCTCACATTGTATATGTACGAGATAGGTGTTTGCGTTACTAACAGCCCCGTGATTTTGTGTCGGCAGATAACGAATAATGTTTTTGTCAATTATGTGCGTTGCATTCGTCTGAAATAAAATAAAAAAGCTGAAGATTAGTGATATAATATAGTCGGCGAAAAGTAAAGTGGGAGTGGCGCTGGTATATAGTGGGAGTGGCGCTGGTATATAGTGGGAGTGGCGCTGGTATATAGTGGGAGTGGCGCTGGTATATAGCACTGTATTTTATACACCCGTGTCATAGAAGCGGAAAATAACAGTGTTCAATAACTAGAAATGTGTCTGTGGACAAGAATGCCCTCGCTGACAGCAATTAGCTGAAATATAAAATCATTAAATGGCCACAAATCGACAAATTTCATCGGATCAGAACAGTACGACGATATGCTAATACTTCCCACTAAGTATCGCCAATATGTGTTGAGATGTTCAGGAGGAGTAGTCCGGGCAAGAGAGTGTGAAACAATGACGAACAGACAAGGGAGACACTATATGCCCCATCCATATATGGCGGGTTATAAAAAACACATGCGCAAAATGTCACTATTCTTGTCAACTGTCTATTAAACCAAATGTTGACATGTATGTTTTGGCTGCTGACAACTGCCACTTTAACAACTTTGTGACCAATTCACAAATTTTTAAATTATCCATTTTGCAAGCTCAGGACTGTGATGTTTTAATCCTTAAACCCACTACAAATATATAATGGACTGTTCTTTCCTTGAATTACGACCATTCCATTGTGTTTGGAGGGAAATGACTGATCAGCAGCCAGACATTGTAAACCCTGATCACCCTGATCTGGGTTTACAATGGACACAAAGGCTATTATAGTCATGCTTAGCGGGTTAAGGGTTAAAAATTGTAAATAGAATACATTTGCCAATCTATCAAAACCATAAACATTTTATAAACATTAATCATAACCAATAAATAAATCAAATTCTGAAGTTAAAAGGGACACATAAACATTTTTGTTTAAATTATAACTAGATTTATTCGCTCCAATAAATTATTTAGAAGCAATTTGTTTCAAAAGATTCAAAAGAATATATCAATAATCCAAACTGTGTTCAGTGTATTAAAAAAAAATAATAATAATTAAAAAAAAAAAAAAAAAATTAAATGATGCACATTAAATTATAACAAGAGCTGTCAGAGGACAGCACAGCTCGACTATTCGAATTTTCAGAGAACAAGAAATTATACATCCGGCATATCATCAGAAAAAAAACACTGAAAACAAAGGGAGTTACTAAGCTCAGATGTGTCAAGAAGGAAAACATTGGAATTTTCATTAAATCAAGGCCCACAATTGTTCTGTGATGACATGGAGGTAATTTCATAATAACCCTTTCAAAGTATACATAATGCAAATTTTATAAGTTGAAAATTTGAAGAATGTTAAATGTATATTGTAAATGCATTTGACCTTTGACCCCTTTGTGACCTTGAACTTTCATTCAATGATCTTGAACTCAATAGATACGATCAACTTCCCATTTCTAATAAAGTCTGTAAGTTTGATGATGATTGGATAAACAATGTTGAAGTTATTTACATGTTAATAAATGCTGACGTAAACATTAACCTGATGCTAAGAGCCTATTAACACATAAATGCAACTAAGACCCCATAAGATCCTTCGAACAGTCGAGCTAAAAAATCAAATTATTTGTAAAGTTTGACCCAGGAGCTAGGGCCACAAAGGTGGGGAAGAAGCCTAGGATCTACGCTGGTTGGATGGTTGTATCCGTCTGTTAATGCCCAGTAAGTGTAAATATGGTTATAGGGTAGGGATCTTAACGTTTCCAAATTATGACCCATGAAAAATGACCTTACTAAGCCATTAAAGTAAACTATCCTAGGAACAAAACGTGTAAAATTTAACTATTTTAGATCTTTTGGCAAGAGTTTTTTTTATATTCCCCTTCTAGTAAAGATTGGCTTTCCTTATAATAGATTCTTGCTGTACTGTTGGGTGAAAAATACATTAAAATTGTTCTGTAATCATGTCAGATCAATCATATACTCGTATGATACACAATATAATACGTATTGACCCTTTATTTGATGTGCCATTTACTCAGTTTTGGTCATGGGACGTTTATAGCATATCGGCTTTGAATCCAGTGAACACGAATTCAAGTCTTACTTGCGCCACTGGGTTACTTCGATGTGTCCTGCTAGACTCGGGAACGTAAACCGGGTTGTCCTGTGTATCGGAGTCTGTCCTCCAAGCACGTTAAAGAACCATAGGTATCTAATCGGTAGTAAGCGTAGGGCAGGGTTCCTGGATGCCTATGTATCTTTCCTCCTCTCTTTGGGGAGGCTCGAAATAACCTAAACAACGTGTTGATGAGGCGTTAAACAATAATTAATTTTAAAACTGTCCCATTCCCCTAAACATGCCCTAGCTCCCCCTCGCACCTCCTGATTCAAATTGAATACTCTGCTCGACTTATATTTACTTTTTTTTCTTTCAGGCTGCACGTCATGTGGAAGAAGACTCCATGTACACCACTGGCCAGAGTCAATGCTGAAGTTTATGTTCGCTCAATTATTTGCTTAATAAAGTTTACATATGAACTAAAATATTGTCTTTATAATTATGTCTTCCACCACAAAGTGGTAGGTGAGACAGATTATATTTGGCCTTTCCGTCCGTCCGTCACAAATCTTGTCTGCGCTACTTGTTGGATTTTGACGAAACTTTGTACGAAGCATCAGTATGTGCATATTAAATATTGAAGGTCAAGGGCGCCGTGACCCAATACTGATTATGAACAACCTTTTATCACATGAAACTGCTTGTATTCCGTATAATATACCCATTACGTATTTCCTTATATTAACCATGTGTAATACAAGGCGACCGAAATTTCAAAATTCAAAATTTCAAAAATTCAAAAATTCAAAATTTCAAAAATTCAAAAATTCAAAATTTCAAAATTCAAAATTCCAAAATTTCAAAATTCAAAATTTCAAAATTCAAAATTTCCAAATTTCAAAAATTCAAAATTCAAAAATTTCAAAAATTCAAAATTCGAAATTTCAAAAATTCCAATTTCAAAATTCCAGTTTCAAAATTCAAAATTTCAACAATTTCAAAATTTCAAAATTCAAAAATTTCAAAATTCATAATTTCAAAATTCAAAATTCAAAATTCAAAAATTTCAAAAATTCAAAATTCAAAATTTTAAAACATTGGAATTTTGAAATTGGAATTTTGAAAAATTTTAATTTTTGAAATTTTGGAATTTTTAATTTTTAATTTTGAAATTAAATTTTCAAAATTCATGTGATAAAAAGGATATGACACTCGTTGTCTTTCATACAAAATTTAATTAAACTCGTCCAGGAATTTGTTATTAAGCTCGCCAGAGGCTCGCTTAATATCAAATTCCTGAACTCGTTTAATAAAACCTTGTATGAAATGACTCTATGTCAGATCCTCTATGTCTGCACTGTCCATTTCCCCAGAAGCAAATCGCATCAAAATTCATGGTTTGTGTGCATTTGGTAAGAGAATGATGCCTTTTCATTTTAGGTCAAAGGTCAAGTTCCCTGCTGACATCCACTATCCAAGGATAAGCATATGTTACAACACACATGTTATAATATTAATGGTATAATATATGAATATTTTCTTGCACAATGTTGAATCCAGTAAAACAAGTGGTTTTGTTCACCGATACTGTCGCCTGTGAACCAAACCACTTGTTGTTAAATTACAGGATTCACCAGTGTGTAAGATATATTCCGATCATCCATTTTTTTTAGAGCCTCGCCAGATAAATGGTATGTTATATAGAGCCGCCCCAGATAAATGGTAGGTTATATAGAGCCTCTCCAGATAAACGGTAGGTTATATAGAGCCGCCGCAAATAAATGGTAGGTTATATAGAGCCGCCCCATATAAATGGTAGTTTATATAGAGACGTCCCAGACAAATGATAGTTTATATAGGGTCGTCCCAGACAAAGGGTAGGTTATATATAGCCGTCCCAGACAAAGGGTAGGTTATATAGAGCCGCCCCATATAAATGGTAGTTTATTTAGAGCCGTCCCAGAAAAACGATACGTTATATAGAGCAGTCCCAGACAAGTGGTAGGTTATATAGAGCCGTCCCAGAGAAGTGGTAGGTTTTATAAAGCCGTTCCAGACAAATGGTAGTTTATATAGAGCAGTCGCAGACAAGTGGTAGTTTATATAGAGCCGTCCCAGACAAATGGTAGTTTATATAGAACCGTCCCAGACAAATTTTTGGTTATATAGAGCCGTCACAGACAAATGGTAGGTTATATAGAGCCATCCCAGTCAAATGTTAGGTTAGATAGAGCCGTCCCAGACAAATTGTAGTGATATACAGCCGCCCCAGACAAATGGTAATTTACATAAAGTCACACAAGACAAATGATAGTTTATATAGAGCCGTCCCAAACAAATGGTAATAATATATAGAGCCGTCCCAGACAAATGGTACTTTAGATATAGCCGTCCCAAAAAAACTACGTTATTTAAAGCAGTCCCAGACAAATGGTAGGTTATGTAGAGGCGTCCCAGACAAATGGTAGTTTATATTGAGCCGTCCCAGACAAATGATAGGTTATATAGAGCCGTACCAGACAAATGGTAGTTTATATTGAGCCGTCCCAGACAAATGATAGGTTATATAGAGCCGTTCCAGACAAATGGTAGTTTATTTAGAGCCGTCCCAGAAAAACGATGCGTTATATAGAGCAGTCCCAGACAAGTGGTAGGTTATATAGAGCCGTCACAGACAAGTGGTAGGTTTTATAGAGCCGTTCCAGACAAATGGTAGTTTATATAGAGCAGTCGCAGACAAATGGTAGATTATATAGGGCCGTCCCAGACAAATGGTGGTTATATAGAGCAGTCCCAGACAAGTGGTAGTTTATATAGAGCCGTCCCAGACAATTGGTAGTTTATATAGAATCGTCCCAGACAAATGTTTGGTTATATAGAGCCGTCCCAGACAAATGGTAGGTTATATAGAGCCATCCCAGTCAAATGTTAGGTTAGATAGAGCCGTCAAAGACAAATTGTAGTGATATACAGCCACCCCAGACAAATGGTAATTTACATAAAGTCACACCAGATAAATGATAGTTTATATAGAGCCGTCCCAGACAAATGGTAAGTAATATATAGAGCCGTCCCAGACAAATGGTACTTTAGATATAGCCGTCCCAAAAAAACTACGTTATTTAAAGCAGTCCCAGACAAATGGTAGGTTATTTAGAGGCGTCCCAGACAAATGGTAGTTTATATTGAGCCGTCCCAGACAAATGATAGGTTATATAGAGCCGTCCCAGACAAATGGTAGGTTATATAGAGCCGTCCCAGTCAAATGTTAGGTTATATAGAGCCGTCCCTGACAAATTGTAATGATACAGAGCCGCCCCAGACAAATGGTAGTTTATATAAAGTCACACCAGACAAATGATATGTAATATATAGGGCCGTCCCAGAAAAAACGGTACGTTATATAGAGCAGTCCCAGACAAGTGGTAAGTTATGTAGAGCAGTCCTAGACAAATGGTGTGTTATATAGAGCCATCCCAGACACATGGTAGGTTATATACAACCACCTAGACAAATGGTAGTTTATATAGAGCCGTCCCAGACAAATTGTAGTTTATATAGAGCCGCCTCAGACAAATGGTAATTTATATAGAGACGTCCCAGACAAAAGGTACGTTATACAGAGCCGTCCCAGTCAAATGTTAGGTTAAATAGAGCCTCCCCAGACAAATGGTAATTGATATAGAGCCGTCCCAGACAAATGATAGTTTATATGGAGCCGTGCCAGAAAAACGGTCTGTTATATAGAGCCGTCCCAGACAAATGGTAGGTTATAACAAATCGTAGTTTATATAGAGCCATCCCAGACATATGGTAGTTTATATAGAGCCATCTCATACAAATGGTAGTTATATAGAGACGTCCCACACACATGGTAGTTTATATAGAGCCGCCCCAGACAAATGGATGTTGATAAGGAGCCGCCGCAGACAAATGGTAGGTTATATAGAGCCGTCATAGACAAATGGTAGTTATATAGAGCCGCTCTAGACAAATGGATGTTGATATAGAGCCGCCCCAGACAAATGGGAGTTTATATAGGGCCTTCCAAGACAATTGTTAGTTGATAGAGAGCAGCTCCAGACAAATGGAAGTTGATAAGTAGACGCTGCAGACAAATGGTAGTTGATATTGAGCCGCCTAAGACAAATGGAAGTTGATAAGTAGCCGCCGCAGACAAATGGTAGGTTATATAGAGCCTTCCCAGACAAATGGTAGTTTATATAGAGCCGCCCATACAATGTTAGGTTATATATAGCCGTCCCAGACAAATGGTAGTTTATATTAAGCCGTCCCAGACAAATGGTAGGTTATATAAAGCCGTCCCAGTCAATGTTAGGTTAGATAGAGCCGTCCCAAACAAATTGTAGTGATACAGAGTCGCAGCAGACAAATGGTAGTTGATATAATGTCACACCAGACAAATGATGGTTTATATATAGAGCCGTCCCAGACAAATGGTAAGTTATATATAGAGCCGTCCCAGACAAATGGTAGTTTATATATAGCCGTCCCAGAAAAACTACGTTATTTATAGCAGTCCCAGACAAATGGTAGGTTATATAGAGCCGTGCCAGACAAATGGTAGTTTATATAGAGCCTTCTCTGACAAATGGTAGTTTATATAGAGCCGCCCAGACAAATGGTAGGTTATATATAGCTGTCCCAGACAAATGGTAGTTTATATTGAGCTGTCCCAGACGAATGGTATGTTATATAGAGCCGTCCCAGTCAAATGCTAGGTTAGATAGAGCCGTCCCAGACAAATTGTAGTGATATAGAGCCGCCCCAGACAAATGGTAGTTTATATAAAGTCACACCAGACAAATGATAGTTTATATAGAGCTGTCCCAGACAAATGGTAATTAATATATAGAGCCGTCCAAGACAAACGGTAGTTTATAAAGAGCCGTCCCATAAAACTACGTTATTTAGAGCAGTCCGAGACAAGTGGTATTTTGTATAGAGCCATGACAGAAAAGTGGTAGGTTATATAGAGCTGTTCCAGACAAATGGTACGTTATATAGAGCAGTCCCAGACTAGTGGTAGTTTATATAGAGTCGTCCCAGACAATGGTAGTGATATGGAGTCGTTCCAGACAAATGGTAGTTTATACAGAGCCGTCCCAGACAAATGGTAGGTTATATAGAGACGCCCCAGACAAATGAGAGTTTATATAGAGCCATCCTAGATAATTGGTAGGTTATATAGAGCCGTCCCGTACAAATTGTAGGCTATATAAAGCCCTCGCAGACAATTTGTAGCTTATATAGAGCTCTCTCAGAAAAATCGGAGTTTATATAGAGCCGTTCCAGACAAATGGTAGTTTATATAGAGTCGTCCTAGATAAATGGTAGGTTATATAGAGCCGTCCAAGACAAATGGGAGTTTATATAGAGCCGTCCCAGAAAAATAGTAGTTTATATATAGCCGTCCCGGATAAATGGTAGTGATATAGAGTCACCCAAGACAAATGGTAGTTTATATAAAGTCGCACGAAACAAATGATAGTTTATATAGAGCCGTCCCAGACAAATGGCATGTTGTATAGAACCGTCCCAGACAAATAGTAGTTTATATAGAGCCGTCCCAGAAAAACCGTACGTTATATAGAGCAGTCCCAGACAAGTGGTAGGTTATATAAAGACGTCCAAGACAAATGGTACGTTATATAGAGCCTCCCCAGACAAATGGTAGTTGATATAGGACCATCCCAGACAAATTGTAGTTTATATGGAGCCGTGTCAAAAAACGGTAGGTTATATAGAGCCGTCCCAGACAAATGATAGGTTATATAGAGCCGCCCCAGACAAATGGTAGTTGATATAGAGCCGCAACAGACAAATGGTAGGTTATATAAAGACGTCCAAGACAAATGGTATGTTATATAGAGCCTCCCCAGACGAATGGTAGTTGATATTGGACCATCCCAGACAAATTGTAGTTTATATGGAGCCGTGTCAAAAAACGGTAGGTTATATAGAGCCGTCCCAGACAAATGATAGGTTATATAAAGCCCCAGACAAATGGTAGTTTATATAGAGCCGTCCGAGACTAATGGTAGTTTATATGGAGCCATCCCAGACAAATGGTAGCTATATATAGACGTCCCACACACATGGTAGTTTATATAAAGCCGCCCCAGACAAATGGAAGTTGATAAAAAGCCGCCGCAAACAAATGGTAGGTTATATAGAGCCGTACCAGATAAATGCTAGTTATATAGAGCCGCCCAAGACAAATGGATGTTGATATAGAGCCGCCCCAGACAAATGGTAGTTGATATAGAGCCTTCCCAGACAAATGGTAGTTTATATAGAGCCGCCCCAGACAAATGGAAGTTGATAAGGAGCCGCCGCAGACAAATGTTATTTTATATAAAGCCGTTCCAGACAAATGGTAGTTTATATAGAGTCGCCCTAAAAAATGGATGTGATATAGAGCCGCCCCAGACAAATGGTAGTTTATATAGAGCCTTCCCAGACAAATGGCAGTTTATATAGAGCCTCCCAGACAAATGGTAGTTTATATTGAGCCGTCCCAGACAAATGGTGGGTTATATAGAGCCGTCCCAGTCAAAGGTTAGGTTATAAAGAGCCGTCCCAGACAAATTGTAGTGATATAGAGTCGCCCCAGACAAACGGTAGTTTATATAACGTCACTCCAGACAAATGATAGTTGATATAGACCCGTTCCAGACAAATGGTAAGTTATATATAGAGCCGTCCCAGACAAATGGTAGTTTATATATAGCCGTCCCAGAAAAACTACGTTATTTATAGCAATCCCAGACAAATGGTAGGTTATATAAAGCCGTCCCAGACAAATGGTAGATTATATAGAGCCGTCGCAGACAAATGGTATGTTATATAGAGCCGCCCAGACAAATGATAGGTTATATATAGCCGTCCCAGACAAATGGTAGTTTATATTGAGCCGTCCCAGACAAATGTGAGATAAGATAGAGCCGTGCCAGACAAATTGTAGTGATATAGAGTCACCCCAGACAAATGGTAGTTTATATTAAGTCACACCAGACAAATGATAGTATATATAGAGCCGTCCCAGACAAATGGTAAGTAATATATTATATAGAGCCGTCCCAGACAAATGGTAGTTTATATAGAGCCGTGCCAGAAACTCTACGTTATTTAGAGCAGTCCCAGACAAGTGGTAGGTTATATAGAGTCATGCAAGACAAGTGGTAGGTTATATAGAGCTGTCCCAGGCAAATGGTACCTTATATAGAGCAGTCCCAGAGAAATGGTAGTTTATATAGAGTCGTCCCAGACAATGTTAGTGATATAGAGTCGTCCCGGACAAATGGTAGGTTATACAGAGCCGTCCCAGACAAATGGTAGATTATATAGAGCCACCCCAGACAAATGAGAGTTTATATAGAGCCGTCCCAGAGAAATGGTAGGTTATATAGAGCCGTCCCAGACAAATTGTAGGTTATATATAGCCCTTCCAGACGAATGGTAGCTTATATAGAGCTGTCCCAGACAAATGGGAGTTTATATAGAGCCGTCCCAGAAAAATGATAGTTTATATTGAGTCGTCCCAGATAAATGGTAGGTTATATAGAGCCGTCCCAGACAAATCTGAGTTGATATAGAGCCGTCCCAGATAAATGGTAGTTTATATATAGCCGTCCCAGATAAATGGTAGTGATATAGAGTGGCCCCAGACAAATGATAGTTTATATATAGCCGTCCCAGATAAATTGTAGTGATATGGAGTCTCCCCAGACAAACGGTAGTTTATATAAAGTCTCTATAAAATGATAGTTTATATAGAGTCGTCCCAGACAAATGGTAAGTAATATATAGAGTCGTCCCAGACAAATGGCAGGTTATATAGAGCCGTCCCAGACAAATGGTACTTTATATAGGGCCGTCCCAGAAAAACGGTAGATTATAATTATAGATCAGTCCCAGACAAGTGGTAGGTTATATAGAGCTGTCCTAGACAAATGGTAGGTTATATAGAGCCATCCCAGACAAAAAGTAGGTTATATACAACCACCTAGACAAATGGTAGTTCATATAGAGCCGTCCCAGACAAATGGTACTTTATATAGAGCCGCCTCAGACAAATGGTAGGTTATATAGAGCCGTCCCAGTCACATGTTAGGTTATATAGAGCCTCCCAAGACAAATGATAGTTTATATAGAGCCGTCCCAGACAAATGGAAGTTTATATGGAGCCGTGCCAGAAAAACGGTATGTTATATAGAGCCGTCCCAGACAAATGGTAGGTTATATAGAGCCGCCCCAGACAAATGGTAGGTTATATAGAGCCATCCCAAACAAATGGTAGTTTATATAGAGCCATCCCAGACAAATACTAGTTATATAGAGACGTATCACACACATGGTAGTTTATATAGAGCCGCCCCAGACAAATGGAAGTTGATAAGGAGCCGCCACAGATAAATGGTAGTTTATATAGAGCCATCTCAGACAAATGGTAGTTTATATAGAGCCGATCAAGGCAAATTGATGTTGATGTAAAGCCGCCCCAGACAAATGATAGTTGATATAGAGCCTTCCCAGAGGAATGGTAGTTTATATAGAACCGCCCCAGTCAAATGGTAGTTTATATAGAGCTGCCCCAGTCAAATGGTAGTGGATATATAGCCGTCCCAGACAAGTGGTAGTTTATATAAAGCCGTCCCAGACAAATGGTAGTTTATATAGATCCGTCCCAGTCAAATGGTAGTTTATATAGAGTTGTTCCAAACAAATGGTAATTTATATAGAGCCGCCCCAGTCAAATGGTAGTTTATACAGAGCCGTCCCAGATACATGGTAGTTGATATAGAGCCGACCCAGTCAAATGGTAGTTTATATACATGTAGTGCCGCCCCAGACATATGGTGGTTTATATAGGGCAGCTCCAGTCAAATTGTAGTGTATATAGAGCCCTACCAGACAAATGGTAGTTTATATAGAGCTGTCCCTGTCAAATGGTAGTTTATATAGAGCCGCCCCAGTCAAATGGTAGTTTATATAGAGCTGCCCCAGTCAGCTGGTATTTATATAGAGTCGCCCCAGTCAAATGGTAGTTTATATAGAGCCGTCACAGAAAGTGGAAGCTTACATAGTAATCCACGCTGCCCTTCTCTTACTAATATACTCACCAAAAAAGAAACGTTTTTTGCTGGTATTGCCATAGGCCAGGTTTTGAGGGCGTAGGACAGCTACAATGTGAAACAATGTTTTTAAGTTCTAAATATTCCTTTAAACTGTTTCAAATTGTGACAAGCAATACTTTTTTATGGATGCTATGGAACTCTTAAAGGGAGGTAATTTGATGATTTTTTATAACCAAAAGCTGCTACCTACACAATCAGTGTTGTGTTTGTCTGTCACTACCTTGTGTACTGAATTTTTCAAAAACATGTATTATTTGGACTAGTGATGTTGGTCGATCTATTTATTACTTTCTGTTTTGCTGTCTATATGATAAGGGAAAGGAAAAACGGTACTTTTTATTTTTGCTCAATATATTTTCTTTTGGTCATTTATCGTGCTCGGAGGACAGACTCCGATACACGGGGCCGCCCAGTTTACGTCCCCATCTGGCGGACAAGGCTAAGGGAACGTGTCGTGCCCAAGAACACACCGACGAAACTCAGTAGAAACGGTTAGGCTTAAACCCGGGTCCTCCGGTTTCAAGGTACACCGTGCTGTTGACTGCGGCACGCCAGCCCCCATTATAATCTGAATGAATAGACAATTAATAGGACCTATACATAATGCTCTAGATATCGGAGATTTTCGTTTATAAATGTGTCGTAATATTTTTTAAATGTTGTTTTGTCGGGACATTTAAATATATTTCTTTAAAATACTCTCTATAGTTCAATATTTCTGCATAAGGTTTTCATCAAGAAAGATAAATTATGTAAATAAACAAGTTGACAATATGTAGTTATATCTACTTCAGTTATTTTCTTGATAAAATGCGGTGTCCGAAATAATGAAATATAAATATCTTTGTCTATGTGCAGGATGGCATCAGTAGAAGCTGGATCGGATGAAATGACAGATCTCTTCTGTCAACCATGTGGTGATGATGACGAACATCTTCCTGCCGAGGGATATTGTACCGACTGTCAGGAATATCTATGTGACTCCTGTTTCAAACATCACCGCAAAGCGAGGGCCTACAAACACCACGTGCTTCAGGGCAAGTCTCAAATGCCTAAGATCAAGGCTTCGTCCACGACGCTTGACACGTACACGCAACCATGCGCTCAGCATAAAGGTGACATTAATAGCTTCTACTGCAAGTCACATGACCAGTTAGGATGTCAGCGATGCGTGAAGATTGGTCACGTGGGTTGTAAGGTCAGTAAGTTGGAGGACGTATCTGACGGGATTGCGCAGAGCCCGGAATATAACGAATTAATGAAGGAACTAAATGGACTAGAACAGAAGTACGGCCGTACGTTGAGTTTGTCGAAGTCACAGGTGGAGGAAATAGAAACATACCACTCCGAAGCCATAGAAGCAATAGAGAATATAGTAACGCAGTTCCGAGATGATGATTCGAAGAGAATGACAGCCATTTCGGACACCAGTAGTACCGTGATAGCTGAAATCCAAACACAGACAACTAAACTGAAAGAGTTGCAACGATCGAGCCAAAACACTCAACTATTTGTAGAAATGAGAAATGCGGCACATCAAATGACAATGTTGAAAGACACACTAAGTAAAGTAGAGGCAGATAATACAATTAGAAGATACGCGTTTACTAACATAGATCAGTCAAATTCTGAGGAGGGAAATCAGAATGTCCTAGCACAGTTAGTGCTGCTACCTGGTTTGCAGAACACCGTAACGCCTGTACACGTCGCAGACGGCCGTACACTGAGCCCGTTGACATCTGTCGTAACACCAGTACACGTAGCAGACGTCAATGTGAAATCATCCACTGACTCTTCTGTCTGTATGATAACAGGATCATGCCTACTACCCAACAAACAACTCGTCATTGCTGATCAAAACAACAAGAAGGTGAAACTAGTGGACATAAAACAAAGCAAGGTTATCTCTGAAGTACAACTGACATGTTACCCGTGGGACGTAACTATGATCGACAACAGTCAAGTAGCCGTGACAGTCTATAATGAGAAGAAGATCCAGCTCCTGTCTACAACGTCATCCACCTTGTCCAGGGGTCGAGAGATAAAGACAAATGGTCGGTGTTTTGGACTTGTCCACAATGACGGGAAACTTATAGTGACGTTTTGTAACCCAGGTAAAGTTGAAATAATGGACATGAACGGGGCTGTGTTGAGAAGTCTGAATAAAGATTCCAACGGTACACAACTGTTTGATTATCCGAGGTACATAGCGATCAGCCCAGATAAGACGGCCATGTACGTGTCTGATTGCAGCAAGTACACAGTGACATGTATGGCGATGGACGGTACCGTGAAGGCAGTCTACAAGGATGATAACCTGAAGAACCCAGAAGGTATGGCTATAGACAGGACAGGGGCAGTGTATGTCTGTTGCGAGAGCTCCCATAACATCCACCAGATAACAGCCGAGTGTACCAAGATACAGGTACTACTGGGAAAGGAACGTGGAGTGACTAATCCATACTCGATCACATACTCCGATAGTGAGGACAGGTTGTATGTGGGAATGTGTAACAGTAACGTTGTCAAAATGTTTCAAGTCAAATAAGACAAGTAAAGATTCTATTCATCAATGACCCACGTGACGAATAAAGGTTAATTACAAAGTCGATTAGCCAATTAGTCAATTAATAAATATGTCGTTAATCAGATACTGAATCCTAGAAGAAGGAATACATGCAAAAAGAGCTCACTATTTTGGATTCATAAGGAAATTTAGCAATTGGCCAACTGCAAAACGTTTGTTATTCAAGGGACATGGCATATTTTTTTTAAATCACGGCGTTCCGTTAGTTTTTCTTCATAGATTGCGTTTGTTCAATTATTAATATTAATTATCAGACTAGTATAAAGCAGATTGTGTTTGCATATTATTAGCTGTTGATTATATTGTACCAATGATATACTATGGTAGAACAAGACGATCAAATGAAAACACAAAATTATATTAGTGATTATAGACAGGCAGGTTTAAAGACAAAATGATGGGCCTGGATAAATCAATGGAGACGATAATTTCAGTGCATCAAGATTGCTGTGTCCCTTTAAAATGCATATTTGCCAGTCGAATGTCGTTTATTCTGTTACCGAGAAAACGTATAAAATGTTCAAACTTAAGAAATTTACGATAATTAACAAATAATGTATGGTGCTGAGGTCCATATGCAAGTTTATGGACTGGGCAGTCAGACCTAGAATGTTATATGGACCGAAGCGAAGCTGAGGTCCATATAACGTTCTAGGTCTGACCATACATTATTTGTTATATTATACGGAATCTGACCAACAAATTAAATCAATACGTTTTATGATTTATTTTGACGTCATTTTTTTCACACATCCGTTAATATAGCTATCGGACAGGCCCCGGTCAATATGCAAGTTTATGGACCGGATGACGTCACATTAAGCAAAGAGTGGATCATGCAAATGCCGTATATAGTGGTCTAATAATGAAAATGTTATTCATGAACTATTTGACTTAAAATGTTCTTGAGCATATATACAAAGTTTAACAACAACCACTATCAGTATGTGCCAGTAAGTGGAAACTTAACACGTTTAGGTGCAAGTCCCATGTTATACTTCGCAAACAGCGTTAACGGATGTTTTAAGCTGATATCTGTTTAATCTGTTCCAATAACTTGACAGAATGAAATGAAACTTTATTCATATGTTTCGTATCAACAAATAACATGCCACATGCAAGTACCGTAACTCTGCAACTTATTCTGAAAAAGTTTGCTCCCTTTTTGTACTTACTTAAATTGTGTTGAAATGTGTACTGAAGCTGATATTGGCACATACATTTATTATTCTCATAAAGGGAAGTAAGCATTATGGAGATATTTATTGCTAAATTATTTTTCAATTTTTTTTAAACATTTCAGAAAATAGTCTTTTAAATAATTGAATTGGGTTTTAAGGCACACCAACACATGAAAGGTTATATGGCGCCTAACAGGAATGAACGTGCCAGGCTCATCCTCCATTTACATCAAGATAAAATTTGGAGAATGGGCTTAGAACCTTCTTACCTGAAGAACTGCAGAGTTTCTGCAAATTCTATTGTAGACACTCCATTGGAAGTATGGTTATATTTGGCTTTCCGTCCATCCATCCGTCCGTGCGTTCTGACAAAAACCCAAAGCATGTATAGATTAGAAATTTAGTCTGGAATGCATGGACACATACATTTTAAATATATGTATTGAAATAATGAAATTAGATCATTTCTTGTGTACTCGGTCTCGTCTGTAAATGTATACGCATTTTGCCGTTTTTGAGTCGGTGGGTCATGTATTTAATTTTCGGGAAAAAAAAGTACTTGCCTTCGATTTCATTAAAACTTTACATATATCTATCCGTGTCATTATCGAATTGTTAATATTGTAAATATATTGATGGGCCATATGTGGCTTAAATAAATGAATAAAGAACATATGGACTTAAGAAAGATTTATCTATGCGTACATGTATTTGTTTTTATTCTCCCTTCTAAAATGACAAAATAAATAGAACTGTATTAAAAAGCGTATTCTCAGCTAAATACAGCTTAATGTATATGGGGGTGGGGGTGGGGGGGGGGGGGGCAAAATAAATAGAATTGTATTAAAAAGCGCATTCTCAGCTAAATACAGCTTAATGTATACAGTGGGGTTGAGTTGGCGGGGTTGGAGGGATACTACCGTAATGGTGTTCCTGAGAAAAACTGTAATAATATATCTCTTAAAAACGAGTTCATAATTCCACGATTTTATATCCCGTGTGAACATTAATTTGGAACGCCGATTCTTTATATTCTAGCGATTACGGTGTATTTTGTTCATTTGTTCATTTTCTAAAAAAAAAAGTACTTTTTTCTGATTGACTTTAAATTTTGGTTTTTAATAGTAGACATGTCAATGAACACATTTATTAAAAAAAATCATTTTCGCTATTAAAACTTTTTCGCTATTTTTTCTGATTCAGAAAATTAACTCTGCAGCGTATATGTTCACCATTATGATTTCGTTTCCCGACGTACCGTTGCAATTTTGTTTGTTAAAGCCTAATTTGAGCACTCTGGCATAAACCCAAAGCATGTATAGATCGGGAATTGAGTCTCGAATGCATGGACACACATTTTAAGTCTATATTTTGAAATAATGGTATTATTTCATTACTTATGTACCAGGATGTATATGGATTTTGCCGTCTTTGAGTCGTTGGGTCATGTTAGTTAATTTTCGGGAGCAAAAGTACTTGTCTCCGAATTTATTGAAATTTTACATATGGACAGAGGAAAGATTTATCTATGCGTACATGTATTTGTTTTAATTCTCGCTTCTAAAATGACAAAATAAATTGAATTTGATTGAAAAGCGCATTGTCGGCAATTTCAGCCTTAAAACTACCTAAATTCATCCCTTTGAATTCATTTGAATTGGGGTGTTAAGGCGCACAAATACATAATCGCGAGCGTAAGCTCGCCTTACGGTTAACGCGTTGTTGATTTTCTGAAATTGCCATACTAAGGCAATAAAAATCTTCGACAAAAAGCTAGAGTTACCTGCCCGTAAAGTTGCATCGTGCAAGTAAAACGGTGCACTGTGCAGGTGAATCGTATTTCTAGCACGTCGTTATAACCTCATATGAACGCCGAGCGGAACGAGGTGTTAATCGAAGGAAAATAAAGCTAATTACACCGAGATTACATCGAGCGCGACGTTATACAGCTAATTTCACCGAGCGAAGCGAGGTCTTGTGCATTGAATATAACATACATGTAAATTAAGGTCTTGTACATTGAATATAACATACATGTAAATTAAGTTTGTTTTGGATTCTCTTCTATTCTATTCAGTGTTTTCGCTGGCTCAGTCCATTCAATTCAACATATTTATTTTATTTATTTTTTACAATCTAATTTGTTCAAAAACAACAAAATCCACGATTTAATGCTTGATTACGTTTAAATAAAAGTGAATGCGTCAATGTTTATTATTTAAAAAAATAAAGATAGAATATAATAGCCTCGTTCTCTGGCTTAAAATAGAATAGAATAGAATAACCATCACTGGCATTACACTCACAGCACTAGGTACCACCTTTGTGAAGGGCAAAACTATAACCAGTCTTTGATTGCAGTAAAAGTATAAGTTAAAATGATTCATTTAGAAACACCAACAAATGTAAAAACAATCCAAAATATGAATAAAATTTGACGTAGAAGCACTCGAGCAGATGTTTTGATTTTGCATTGAGTTTAGAAAACTCCACTGCTGTACACTGTAAGGCATAACAGTATGAGTATTGCACACATTATTTAATAGCTCTAGTCTATTAACTTAAAACGACGCTTGCCACTGTTCAGCAACAACAAAATCAACGATTTAATGCTTGATTATGTTTAAATAATAATGACTGAATCCATATGTAAGTTAGTTTTACTAGATCTGTTTTTTTTATATTAGATCTACATGCGGTGATTTTCAGTTGAAAGCAGTCCAATTTCATTGAAAATACAATATGACAAAAGGACTAAGAAAGCTGGCTAAGAGCTGACCATCCTACCTAATAGTAATAAATGTCTGAGATTGTGTGAACTGTGTCATTGCTTTTTGTTCAAATTGTATTTAACAACCCACTGCGCCATTTAAGTCTCAATTACACTTATTAATAATAAAATTCACCTGAAACAATAGTTATATGAAATAATAATTATTCGCCTACCTTTTTATCATTAAATTGTTTTTGCGAAACCAAAGGCGGTAAGTGAAATATCCTTTCTTTTACTTAAAAGCACAAACGTAAACCTTTTTTGTTCTTTGTAGACAAAGTGAAGCACCTACTTTACTGTAAACGTAATAGTACGTCACCATTATGACAATTTTCAATGCTGATTACGTCAGTCAGTGACGTTCGACGCAATTTTAATTTCAAGAGGGGATGTAGAGAGTGGTGACTTGGGAACAAGGTATTAAACGAACTGATTATTTCAAATGACACATCAGAAATGATTTGTTTGTTTGTTTGTTTGTATGGTGTTTTACGTCATTTTCAACACATGTAAGGTTATATATGATGGTAGATTTTTGGGTGGTCGAGGCAGACCACCCACTTGTCCTGGGTAGAACCAGTACTATAGAACCAGTACTATACACCTCCCGCCATCCGTAAGGATCGACACATCCTCACAAGTCGAGCTCCCAGTGGGATTCGAACCTACAGCGGTGAGAGGCGAGAAGGTTTACAACGCAACATTCAGTATCACATGAAACAATTCATTCCTATTCCTTCCTACCTGATTATTGCTGCTAACTAAATGCATTTACATTTAGGAAATAGGAATAGATTGGACCATCCTGAGAAGTCTCATAAAAAATAAGTATGCATACATAATTATACTGAGCATGCCTATTCAAGTTCACCTGACACTTACTCACAATTCAAGTCATTTTTTTCACAACTGTGGCCGATTTGCTTCACAATTATTATTATTAAATTATTTCTTTTATTTATTTATTATTATTTTATTTATTTTGTAAAAATAACTTGTTCAATATTGTTTTGTTCTGGATATGTTCATAGAAGAAAGTTTATCTAAAATGTTTCATATTATCCTGCTCCCACAAAAACTATGCATGTATTCAATACTTTTTTCACAAATTAGGCAGTTTTCGCGCTTTTTTCTCTCCACCAAAATGACCAGGCTAGGGTCGGGAGTCTTCACAATTTTTAGGGGGTAAAAGCCCTGTCAACATTACAATGGAAATGACACTGCAGTGCTTGGTTTGATTTAGTTTAAGCTTATTTATTTTGCATCAATTGTAACGCAAGCTCTATGAACTTATTTGAATCACTCTCGATGTCTTCCTGGGTAGAACCAGTACTAAGCAATGCAGATAAAGTGTCTTGCTCAGGGACACAACGCAATGGCAGGAATCAAACTCACAATTTTTGGATCATGGGTCCAACGCTCTACCACTAGACCACAGCGCTCCACGGTTTGATTTGGAAGGAATAGAGTATAATGTGTAGATCCCCATTTCGATATCGATTAGTTATGCTTAAATAATTTGTTGAATTAGTTTCTTTATGTGCTAATCGCAAAGTTTGTATGTGAATATTAGTGGGTTGCGTTTTTTGTGTGTCCCTTAGAACGGAGCAACTGAGTTGGGTTTAGAAAATCCCTATGTTATAAGGTATTACAGTATGAGTAATATTACACAATGTAACCATTTTATTTACTTAAACCAGGGACTCATATACATATGTAATATAGACGGGTCCTGCTTAAACCGACGCTCGCCATATCTGTCTGGGGACGAATAAAAATGTATTGGGGCTGGGGGTGGTATGTCACGATTCATAAGACACTTACAAGTAGACCTGCACATAGTGCACAATCAGACATGAATTGTGCTCGCCCTATAAGTTTAACCTAATTCATATTATCGCGAGCGTAAGCTCGCCTTACGGTTAACGCGTTGTTGATTTTCTGAAAATTGCCATACTAAGGCAATAAAAATCTTCGTCAAACAGCTAGAGTTACCTGCCCGTAAAGTTGCATTGTTATAACGACGTGCTAGAAATACGAGTTAAAATAAAGTTAATTACACCGAGATTACATAGAGCGATTCGACGTTTTACAGCTAATTTCTTTGTGCATTGAATATAACATACATGTATATAAGGATTGTTTGTTTTCGATTCTCGTCTCTTCTATACGGAATCCTGTTAGGGCCATCGCGATCTCGCGTTTTCAATTTCGCGAGATTGCGAGATTGCGAAATAAATTTCGCATTCTCGTCTTATTCTACCTTTAAAAAAACGCGAAGTTTGCAAGCCAAACATCGTGCAAACCTCGCGATTTTATCACGTTTTCATTTGGACGAGATTGCGAGAATGCGAAATAAATCTCGCATTCTCGCCGTATTCTACAATGAAAAAAACGCGAGATTTGCAATCAAACTTCGTGCAAACCTCGCGATTTTATTTCGGCATATTGTACAATGAAAAAAATGCGAGGATTGCAAATCAAACGTCGTGCAAACCTCGCGATTTTATTCTTATTAGATTACGAGAATAAGAATATGTTTTCTTGTTTTTGCCCTCTGGTACATCGGAGAAAAAAACGCGAGGTTTGCTAACCCAAACTTCGCGTAATTCTCGCGTTTTTTTTCATCGTACAATAGGCCGATATAAAAGCGCGAGGTTTGCACGAAGTTTGATTTGCAAATCTCGCGTTTTTTTCATTGTAGAATACGGCGAGAATGCGAGATTTATTTCGCATTCTCGCGATCTCGTCCAAATGAAAACGTGATAAAATCGCGAGGTTTCACGAAGTTTGGATTGCAAACCTCGCGTTATTTTTCAATGTAGAATAGGCCGAGAATGCGAAATTTATTTCGCAATCTCGCAATCTCGCGAAATTGAAAACACGAGATCGCGATGGCCCTAACAGGATTCCGTACTTCTATTCTATTCAGTGTTTTCACAGGCTCAGTCCATTCAATGCAACATATTTATTTTTTAAGATCTAATTTGTTAAAAAAAAATAAAAATATTTAATGCTTGATTACATTTAAATAAAAGTGAATACGTCAATATTTAATATGAACTAAGGTAAAACCTTGAGGCGAGCACAGAAAATGTAAATTTTAAACAGATAAAACTCAATCAAAGACCAATACAAACTTGTCAAATTGAAAGCAACTCAATAATGAGGTCCTCTCAGGGGTTTTGGGGAAAATGGCCATTTATATTTGGTGAACAAGGGAACAATGGCGTTATTTTCAGGAAAAATGAGAACATTGACACATATTTTTAGGGAACAATGGAACATGACTTTACAGGAAATAAAATTCTGACATCTAGTTTTAATATTAAAAAAATAATCACAAAAAGTTAACATTTCAAACAATATCTTTGTGATAACAGTGTTGCAACTATAATTACTGTAGACCAGAATGAATTTTGGGGAACATTAGCAAATCTTTTAAACATTAAAAATACTTTTAGAGAACAGGGGAACAGTGGACAAATAATGTTGGGGAACAAAGCAAAATAGTTGATGGGAACAAGGGAACACTGACTCATATTTTCAGGGAACAAAGGAAGATGTACCCCTTCCATCCTCCTGTGGGCCTCAATAATAATAAGAAGAATGAATAAATCATTAAATGCAATATACATTTGAAAGGGGCAAATTGCATTTATCATATTGTTCATACTGAGTGAGCACTGATTAAAACAGGCAAAAAATATGTTCAAAGCGTGTTTTGATTATGATAATAATGAATTCAATTATATACTCAGTCGCAAAAGAAAATTTACACTGAAAATTTTACTTTACACCCCTATCCTTTTTATCAAACATCAGTCCTTAATGATTCAACCTATTGGTGAAAAAATCATTAATGACAACATCATATTGGCAATAGAATGATAACAACTTTGGTACCAAACATGACGTATATTAATTTTGGAATTTATACATTTTATTCTAAAAAAAAATCATTGCACCCTTTTTTTCACAACTGAGCTGTATACACTTTCTTTTGCAACTCAGTATAATTAGATTAAAACGTTTAAGACTAGCTTGAAAGAAACTAAACTGCCAAATTCAGCATTTACCTCACAGCTTCAAGTATACACTGTCGTGATATAACTAAACTGAAAGATTGTTAACTTTATACATATACATACATTGTTCCAATTGCTTTTTTACATTTTTTTTATTTTGCCACAAATGTTGATATTTTCTATGTTATTATTTATTACTAAATATATGCAAACTGTTACCTGTGTATTTAGCCGATTACACTAAATATGATTTACAAATAGATGAGAGATGGGGATAATTGTGTTAATGCTAACACCACAGTCCGTCTGTCCTGATCTTACCTTGAATAAGAACCGTCTGTACAAGATGGCAAGTTGCATTCACTTCAGTGTATGGGTTTGAAGAAATCCAATCTGTGTGTGACCCAATGGGCTACTCCTAAAAGATGCTAGTGTCACCATCCAATGCTGGTTGTAAATGCCTGACAGAATAATGCAACTATCAGTCACAGACAACCATTTAAATATAAACAAAGGATAGATGGCTCTTTTCTTGAAGATGTTCAGTGTGATGCAGCCCTTCTGTAGTGTAAATCTCATTTTTGCTTTTCACTGAAAAAACAGTTTCAGTACATCCTGGTGTTTCATCTCTGTTCTGGTCTGTTGTGTTCCGGTGAATCGTACCACTGGTCCATAATTATGTCATAAAACAAATCCGGTTTTACAATTTTATAATGAGGTCATTTTTACCATACCACAGATATGAAGTACAAAACGCTATCTGAGTCAAATAAATGAGAACCAGACCATCCGCCATATTTTCAACGATAGGACATCCACCTGTATGGGCACAATAGAATCTGGACTTATGATTGTGTTTGGTGTAATGCATCTATCTACAGTCTATAGTGCTGCCACACTGGAATACCACACCGTAGTACACACAGGTGTGTGTGTGTTGTGTGGGTCGGTCAGTGTGTGTGTGTGGGGGGTGTATTTTTAAATGAACAAATGTAGGGGGTGAGGACCCAGCCAGCAATCCTATATCTAGCCTTCTTCGGCCCGATATTTTTTTTATATCGGACCAGTATCGCAAACGATTTCGGCCCGAGATCGGCGTGCCCATCGGCTTCAAATCGGACCGATATCTTGTCGGCTACACATCGGTCCAATATCGGTTAGATATCGTTTTAGTTTACTATCCATCATCGGTCAGACATCGGCTAGACATCGTTTTAGTTAACTATCCATCATCGGTACAATATCAGTTAGTTATTTATCCAATATGTATCCGATATAGTTTCGACCCGAAGATAGACATCAAATTCGTTCTATTGTCACCATCCAGCTAGCACAGTATGTAGCTAGAGCATCCAATCCAAAATGCAAGGTTATCGGGCGTTTAACTCCGTCCGATTTTTTTTATCAAATCAATTTAATGAATACTCAATACCTTATATAAAAAAAATTGTTGGTGCTTATCTGAATTAACTCGATTGGAAACATATTCATTAGCAATAAATAAAACAAACTCTTGTGAATGTAGGTAGCATCATTTTGCAATGTAAAAAATGACATTTGCGAGGAATATCTGTTCACATTAACAATAAATATACGATATTCAAAATGACATGTTATATTTGACTGACAGCGGCCCGATATATGGTATCAACTGATACAAACTATGTCGCCATGACGTTGGCCCGAGATATAATAATAGACATTAGAAGAAATGTGCTACCGGTAAATTCATTCAGATTAATGCATTGAACAATCAATTTAGCATGCCATGCAAACAAAAAATTAAAAAATTGGAAAATATTGAATTAATCGGCTCTACATCTGCCCGACGTCGGCATATCCAACATTTAGTCGACAAAAGTAAAACTATTACATGGTGCATATAAAGGTATGTCTTACAAGAATTAATGACCTGTACAATATCTGAATATTGGTTTGCTAAATGGCAATTGATGGGCAAGTGCCTGTGAAATAAAAGCATGCGCTAATGTTCTCAATTGCCGGAAGATAAACAAAAAAGGAAAAACACTTACATGTTAAATTCACATAAACCAAATGGCCCTTTTACAAGGACTATTGACCTTTTGTTGGAAAATAATCATATTTTTCTAAAGAAACCATGTGTAAGCAATACAAGTGAACATACAATTGAGTCATTGAACACACGTTGACTGTACTTGCACAGAGCCATAGTACACATCCAAATGTTCAAAATGATCCTTATTCACAAGAAACAATTCAAAACATGGAACACGTTAGGGTAGTGATCATTCCTATTCCTTCCTACCTGATTATTGCTGCTAACTAAATGCATTTACATTTAGGAAATAGGAATAGATTGGACCATCCTGAGAAGTCTCATAAAAAATAAGTATGCATACATAATTATACTGATCATGCCTATTCAAGTTCACCTGACACTTACTCACAATTCAAGTCATTTTTTTCACAACTGTGGCCGATTTGCTTCACAATTATTATTATTAAATTATTTCTTTTATTTATTTATTATTATTTTATTTATTTTGTAAAAATAACTTGTTCAATATTGTTTTGTTCTGGATATGTTCATAGAAGAAAGTTTATCTAAAATGTTTCATATTATCCTGCTCCCACAAAAACTATGCATGTATTCAATACTTTTTTCACAAATTAGGCAGTTTTCGCGCTTTTTTCTCTCCACCAAAATGACCAGGCTAGGGTCGGGAGTCTTCACAATTTTTAGGGGGTAAAAGCCCTGTCAACATTACAATGGAAATGACACTGCAGTGCTTGGTTTGATTTAGTTTAAGCTTATTTATTTTGCATCGATTGTAACGCAAGCTCTATGAACTTATTTGAATCACTCTCGATGTCTTCCTGGGTAGAACCAGTACTAAGCAATGCAGATAAAGTGTCTTGCTCAGGGACACAACGCAATGGCAGGAATCAAACTCACAATATTTGGATCATGGGACCAACGCTCTACAACTAGACCACAGCGCTCCACGGTTTGATTTGGAAGTAATAGAGTACAATGTGTAGATCCCCATTTCGATTACGATTAGTTATGCTTAAATAATTTGTTGAATTAGTTTCTTTATGTGCTGATCGCAAAGTTTGTATGTGAATATTAGTGGGTTGCGTTTTTTGTGTGTCCCTTAGAACGGAGCAACTGAGTTGGGTTTAGAAAATCCCTATGTTATAAGGTATTACAGTATGAGTAATATTACACAATGTAACCATTTTATTTACTTAAACCAGGGACTCATATACATATGTAATATAGACGGGTCCTGCTTAAACCGACGCTCGCCATGAGGCAGTGCCTTATTCATATTAGGCCATATCTGTCTGGGGACGAATAAAAATGTATTGGGGCTGGGGGTGGTATGTCACGATTCATAAGACACTTACAAGTAGACCTGCACATAGTGCACAATCAGACATGAATTGTGCTCGCCCTATAAGTTTAAGCTAATTCATATATTGTTTTGTTCTGGATATGTTCATAGAAGAAAGTTTATCTAAAATGATTCATATTATCCTCCTCTCACAAAAACTATGTATGTACATATTGACCAGGCTAAGGTCGGGAGTCTTCACAATTTTAAGGGGGAAAAAGCCCTGCCAACATTACAATGGAAATTACACTGCAGTGCTTGGTTTGATTTGGAGGTAATAGAGTTAATGTGTATATCCCCATTTCGATTTCGAATAATTATGCTTAAATAGTTTGTTGAATTAGTTTTTTCTATGTGATGATAGCAAAGTTTGTATGTGAATAGTAGAGGGTTGCGTTTTTTGTGTGACCCTTAGAACGGAGCAACTGAGTTGGGTTTACAAAATCCCTATGTTATAAGTTATTACAGTATGAGTAATATTACACAATTTAACCATTTTATTTACTTAAACCGACGCTCGCCATGAGGCAGTGCCTTATTCATATTATATTAACCTATAGTAAAATAATGAGACAAAATGAAAACTGGAGTGGTCTGCCTCTTGCATAAAACAAATCGACCATTTTACATGTATAATTTGTATGGCCTTACACGAGCTAAAAACGACGTAAAACCCCATTCAAACAAATAATTGACGAGTTTTCAAATAAACAGAGTGGTTTACGAGGTTCGCCCTTCATGAGAACGATTCCGTTCTCTTTTCAATATACCAAGATCCGCCGCTGTAAAACCGTGACTATTCACTATAACACCGGGTATTACGTCACACCTCTTCCATTTTACTATACTGCAGTGTTCTATCTTCTCGAGGCAAACAGGTACATTTAACACCTTATTGTCATAGCTGTTGTCATTTCTTAATGTTACTCCAACTTGCGGGGGTTTATAGAGATTTGTTTCTTTATAAACGTTCATATACGTAATACAATAATGTGATATTGATGAAGCATGAATGGCATTCAAAATAACAAACATGTGAAAACGAAAGTAGAACTCTTAAATGCAAAGTTAATATATCAAACGTAAATTTAGATTAAACATTTGTTTAACATACATGCATAATAAAAATGTGACTAGTTTACAAGGAACGATTCATTAGTTATAACGTTCCTTTCGAAAATGAAACTAATTACACTTATTTAAGCCTACATACTCTAGGGACCGATAATTTAATCTTGGAGCGGGGAGGTTGGTGGATTTTCGCCGATGTAGGATTTAGGATGAAAAATAAAACACATAAAAGAAAGTCACCGGCCCTGTGCGCAATGATAAATATGTAGTTTAAAAGAACATCAATGAAAAAGCATTTCCTAGCTTATTCAACAAGGATGGGAATGCCCGTGTGCACTGTGAGTGGGAAAATATATACAAAAAATAATTATAATATGTTGCGTAACTTCACTTGTATAATTTATGTATCCCTTACAATGCTACATACAGGGATGGTTGTACTCAAGGGACAGCTGTACTTCATTCAGGTTTGAATTATTGATGAAATAGAAGGATCTATATACTTTATGTCTGAAGAAACAATCTTTGTGTTTGTAATTTAAAAAAAATCGGTTTAAAGAAAGATCTGGAATGAAAATCACACAACCCCCGCAAACCACCCGTTCCTTGTCGGTCCCTTGTATACCGAAACGGTAGCCGATGTAGAATGTGTTGAGTAAACGGAGATGTTCCGTTACTAACACAAGACGTTGTTTGTACCACGCATGATAACGTTCTTGGTAGCGTTTTATTATATACCTATCAATAATATATACATAGTACCTTCATTTTCTTACAATGGAATACAACAACCCGTATCACACTACAGGTTATCAGTATACGATAAAAATAAATTTTGGAAAATGTCAGATTGGAACGTTGGAGATTGCCCAGCTAGTAATACATTATATAGAGCCGTCCCAGAAAAACAGCAGGCTATATAGAGCCGTCCCAGACAAATGGTAGTTTATATATATAGAGTCGTCCCAGACAAATGGTAGCCAGACAAATGGGAGTTTATATAGAGGCACCACATACAAATGGTAGGTTATATAGAGCCCTCTCAGACAAATAATAGTTTATATAGAGCCGTCCCAGACAAATGGAAGTTCATATAGAGCCGTCTCAGACAAATAATAGTTTATACAGAGCCGTCCCAGACAAATGGTAGTTTATATATAGCCGTCCCAGATAAATGGTAGTGATATAGAGCCGTCTCAGACAAATGATAGTTTATATAGAGCCGTCCCAGACAAATGGTACTTCATACAGAGCCGTCCCAGACAAATGATAGTTGATATATAGCCGTCCCAGATAAATGGTAGTGATATAGAGCCGTCTCAGATAAATGGTAGTGATATAGAGCCATCTCAGACAAATGAGTTTATATAGAGCCGTCCCAGACAAATGGTAGTTATATAGAAACGTTCCACACACATGGTAGTTTATATAGAGCCACCCAGACAAATGGTTGTTTATATAGAACCGTCCTAGAAAAACGGTAGGCTATATAGAGCCGTTCTAGACAAATGGTGGTTGATATAGAGTCGTCCCAGATAAATGGTAGCCAGACAAATGGGAGTTGATACAGAGCCTCCAAGACAAATGGTGATTGATATAAAACCTCCCCAGATAAATGATAGTTTATATAGAGCCGCCCCAGATAAATAGTAGTTTATAAAGAGCCTTACAAGACAAATGGTAGTTTATATAAAGCCACCCCATATAAATGGTAGGTTATATAGAGCCATCCCAGACAAATGGTAGTTTATGTAGAGTCGTCCCAGACAAATGGTAGTTCATATAGAATCGCCCCAGGCAAATGGTAGTTTATATAAAGCCATCCCAGACAAACTGTAGTTTATATAGAGCCTCCCAGATAAATGGAGGTTATATAGAGCCGTCCCAAAAAAATAGTAGTTTATATAGGGCCGCCCCAGACAAATGGAAGTTTATATAGAGCCGCCCCAGATAAATAGTAGTTTATAAAGAGCCTTCCCAGACAAATGGTAGTTTATATAAAGCCACCCCATATAAATGGTAGGTTATATAGAGCCACCCCAGACAAATGGTTGTTTATATAGAACCGTCCCAGAAAAACGGTAGGCTATATAGAGCCGTTCTAGACAAATGGTAGTTGATATAGAGTCGTCCCAGATAAATGGTAGCCAGACAAATGGGAGTTGATACAGAGCCACCCCAGACAAATGGTGATTGATATAAAACCTCCCCAGATAAATGATAGTTTATATAGAGCCGCCCCAGATAAATAGTAGTTTATAGAGAGCCTTCCCAGACAAATGGTAGTTTATATAAAGCCATCCCATATAAATGGTAGGTTATATAGAGCCATCCCAGACAAATGGTAGTTTATGTAGAGTCGTCCCAGACAAATGGTAGTTCATATAGAATCGCCCCAGGCAAACTGTAGTTTATATAGTGCCTCCCAGATAAATGGTAGTTTATATAGAGACGCCCAAGAAAAATGGTAGTTTATATAGAGCCGCCTGAGACAAATTGTAGTTTATATAGAGCCGTCCCAGACAAATGGTAGGTTATATAGAGCCGTCCCAGACAAATGGTAGGTTATATAGAGCTGTCCCTGATAAATGGTAGTTTATATAGAGAAGCCCCAGAAAAATGGTAGTTTATATAGAGCCGCCTCAGACAAATTGTATTTTATATAGAGCCGTCCCAGACAAATGGTAGGTTATATAGAGCCGTCCCAGAAAAATGGTAGGTTATATAGGGCTGTCCCAGAAAAACGGCTGGCTATATAGAGCCGTCCCAGACAAATGGTAGTTTATATAGAGTCGTCCCGGACAAAAGGTAGCCGGACAAATGTTAGTTTATGTAGAGGCACCACACACAAATGGGAGGTTATATAGAGCCGTCTCAGACACATGATAGTTTATATAGAGCGGTACCAGACAAATGGTAGTTTATACAGAGCCGTCCCAGACAAACGATAGTTGATATATAGCCGTCCCAGATAAATGGTAGTGATATAGAGCCGTCTCAGACAAATGATAGTTTATATAGAGCCGTCCCAGACAAATGGAAGTTTATATAGAGCCGTCCCAAAAAAATGGTAGTTTATATAGAGCCGCCCCAGACAAATAGTAGTTTATATACAGCCGTCCCAGACAAATGGTAGGTTATATAGAGCAGTCCTAGACAAATGGTACGTTATATAGAGCTGTCCCAGAAAAACGACTGGCTATATAGAGCCGTCCCAGACAAATGGTAGTTTATATAGAGTCGTCCCAGACAAATGGTAGCCGGACACATGTGAGTGTATGTAGAGGCACCACAGACAAATGGTAGGTTATATAGAGCCGTCTCAGACACATGATAGTTTATATAGAGCCGTCCCAGACAAATGGTAGTTCATACAGAGCCGTCCCAGACAAATGATATTTGATATATAGCCGTCCCAGATAAATGGTAGTGATATAGAGCCGTCTCAGACAAATGGAAGTTTATATAGAGCCGCCCCAGACAAATGATAGTTCATATAGAATCGCCCAAGGCAAATGGTAGTTTATATAAAGCCATCCCAGACAAACTGTAGTTTATATAGAGCCTCCCAGATAAATGGAGGTTATATAGAGCCGTCCCAAAAAAATAGTAGTTTATATAGGGCCGCCCAAGACAAATGGAAGTTTATATAGAGCAGTCCCAAAAAAATGGTTGTTTATATAGAACCGTCCCAGAAAAACGGTAGGCTATATAGAGCCGTTCTAGACAAATGGTAGTTGATATAGAGTCGTCCCAGATAAATGGTAGCCAGACAAATGGGAGTTGATACAGAGCCACCCCAGACAAATGGTGATTGATATAAAACCTCCCCAGATAAATGATAGTTTATATAGAGCCGCCCCAGATAAATAGTAGTTTATAGAGAGCCTTCCCAGACAAATGGTAGTTTATATAAAGCCATCCCATATAAATGGTAGGTTATATAGAGCCATCCCAGACAAATGGTAGTTTATGTAGAGTCGTCCCAGACAAATGGTAGTTCATATAGAATCGCCCCAGGCAAACTGTAGTTTATATAGTGCCTCCCAGATAAATGGTAGTTTATATAGAGACGCCCCAGACAAATGGTAGTTCATATAGAATCGCCCCAGGCAAATGGTAGTTTATATAAAGCCATCCCAGACAAACTGTAGTTTATATAGAGCCTCCCAGATAAATGGAGGTTATATAGAGCCGTCCCAAAAAAATAGTAGTTTATATAGGGCCGCCCAAGACAAATGGAAGTTTATATAGAGCAGTCCCAAAAAAATGGTAGTTTATATAGAGCCTCCCAGATAAATGGAGGTTATATAGAGCCGTCCCAGACAAATGGAAGTTTATATAGAGCCGCCCCAGACAAATGGTAGTTCATATAGAATCGCCCCAGGCAAATGGTAGTTTATATAAAGCCATCCCAGACAAACTGTAGTTTATATAGAGCCTCCCAGATAAATGGAGGTTATATAGAGCCGTCCCAGACAAATGGAAGTTTATATAGAGCCGCCCCAGACAAATGGTAGTTCATATAGAATCGCCCCAGGCAAATGGTAGTTTATATAAAGCCATCCCAGACAAACTGTAGTTTATATAGAGCCTCCCAGATAAATGGAGGTTATATAGAGCCGTCCCAAAAAAATAGTAGTTTAAATAGGGCCGCCCAAGACAAATGGAAGTTTATATAGAGCAGTCCCAAAAAAATGGTAGTTTATATAGAGCCACCCCAGACAAATGGTAGTTTATATAGAGCCGTCCCAGACAAATGGTAGGTTATATAGAGCCGTCCCAGACAAATGGTACGTTAAATAGAGATGTCCCAGAAAAACGACTGGCTATTTAGAGCCATCCCATACAAATGGTAGTTATATCTAAGAAACGTTCCACACACATGGTAGTTTATATAGAGCCACCCCAGACAAATGGTTGTTTATATAGAACCGTCCCAGAAAAACTGTAGGCTATATAGAGCCGTTCTAGACAAATGGTAGTTTATATAGAGCCGTCCCAGACAAATCGTAGTTTATATAGAGCCGTCCCAGAGAAATGGTAAGTGATATATATAACCGCACCAGACAAATCGTAGTTTATATAGAGCCGTCCCAGAAAAACGGTTCGTTATATAGAGGAGTCCCTGACAAGTGGTAGGTTATAAAAAAGCCGTCCCAGACAAGTAACAGGTTATATAGAGCCACCCCAGACAAATGGTACGTTATACTGAGCAGTCCCAGACAAGTGGTAGGTTATAAAGTGTCATCCCAGACAAATGGTAGTTTATATAAAGCCACCCCATATAAATGGTAGGTTATATAGAGCCATCCCAGACAAATGGTAGTTTATATAGAGCCACCCCAGACAAATGGTTGTTTATATAGAACCGTCCCAGAAAAACGGTAGGCTACATAGAGCCGTCCTAGACAAATTGTAGTTTATATAGAGCCGTCCCAGACAAATGGTAGTTTATATAGAGCCCTCCAAGAAAAATGGTAGTTGATATAGAGTCGTCCCAGATAAATGGTAGCCAGACAAATGGGAGTTGATACAGAGCCACCCCAGACAAATGGTAGTTGATATAGAACCTCCCCAGATAAATGATAGTTTATATAGAGCCGCCCCAGATAAATGGTAGTTTATAAAGAGCCTTCCCTGACAAATGATAGTTTATATAAAGCCACCCCATATAAATGGTAGGTTATATATAGCCATCCCACACAAATGGTAGTTTATGTAGAGTCGCCCCAGACAAATTGTAGTTCATATAGAAACGCCCCAGGCAACTGGTAGTTTATATAAAGCCATCCCAGGCAAACTGTAGTTTATATAGAGCAGTCCCAGATAAATAGAGGTTATATAGAGCTGTCCCAGATAAATGGTAGTTTATATAGAGACGCCCCAGAAAAATGGTAGTTTATAAAGAGCCGCCCCAGACAAATTGTAGTTTATAAAGAGCCGTCTCAGACAAATGGTAGGTTATATAGAGCCGTCCCAGACAAATGGTAGGTTATATAGAGCTGTCCTAGAAAAACGGCTGGCTATATAGAGCCGTCCCAGACAAATGGTTGTTTATATGGAGTCGTCCCAGACAAATGGTAGCCGGACAAATGTGAGTTGATGTAGAGGCACCACAGACAAATGGTAGGTTATATAGAGTCGTCTCAGACACATGATAGTTTATAAAGAGCCGTCCCAGACAAATGGTAGTTGATACAGAGCCGTCCCAGACAAATGATAGTTGAAATATAGCCGTACCAGATAAATGGTAGTGATATAGAGCCGTCTCAGACAAATGATAGTTTATATAGAGCCGTCCCAGACAAATGGAATTTTATTTAGAGCCGTCCCAGACAAATGGTAGTTTATACAGAGCCGTCCCAGACAAATGGTAGTTTATATGAAGCCGTCCCAGATAAATGGTAGTGATATAGAGTCACCCCAGACAAATGGTAACCGGACAAATGTGAGTTTATATAGAGGCACCACACACAAATGGTAGGTTATATAGAGCCGTCCCAGACAAATGATAGTTTATATAGAGCCGTCCCAGACAAATGGAAGTTCATATAGAGCCGTCTCGGACAAATGGTAGTTTATACAGAGCCGTCCGAGACAAATGGTAGTTTATATATAGCCGTCCCAGATAATTGGTAGTGATATTAAGCCGTCTCAGACAAATGGTAGTTTATATATAGCCGTCCCAGATGAATGGTAGTGATACAGGGTCGCCCAAGACAAATGGTAGTTTATATAATATCGCACCAGACAAATGATAATTTATATATAGTCGTCCCAGACAAATTGTGGGTTATATAGAACCGTCCCAGACAAACGGCAGGGTATATAGAGCCGTTCAAAGCAAATGGTAGTTTATTTAGAGTCGTCTCAGACAAATGGTAGCCAGACAAATGGGAGTTGATATAGAGCCACCACAGACAAATGGTTGGTTATATAGAGTCCTCTCAGATAAATGATAGTTTATATAGAGCCGTCCAAGACAAATGGAAGTCCATATAGATCCGTCTCAGACAAATAATAGTTTATACAGAGCCGTCCCAGACAAATGGTAGTTTATATATAGCCGTCCCAGATAAATGGTAGTGATATAGAGCCGTCTCAGACAAATGATAGTTTATATAGAGCCGTCCCAGACGAATGAAATTTTATTTAGAGCCGTTTCAGACAAATGGTCGTTTATACAAAGCCGTCCCGGACAAATGGTAGTTTATAGATAGCCGTCCCAGATAAATGGTTGTGATATAGAGTCGCCCCAGACAAATGGTAGTTCATATAATGCCGCACCAGACAAATGATAGTTTATATAGAGCCGTCTCAGAGAAATGGTAAGTGATATATATAACCGCACCAGACAAATGGTAGTTTAAATAGATCCGTCCCAGAAAAACGTTACGTTATATAGAGCAGCCCTGACAAGTGGTATGTTATAATAAAGCCGTCCCAGACAAGTGGTAGGTTATATACAGCCACCCCAGACAAATGGTACGTTACAAAGAGCAGTCCCAGACAAGTGGTAGGTTATAAAGTGTCGTCCCAGACAAATGGTAGGTTATATAGAGCTGCCAAGACCAATGGTAGTTTATATAGAGCCGTCCCAGACAAATTGTAGTTTATACAGAGCCGTCCCAGACAAATGGTAGTTTATATAGAGCCACCTCAGACAAATGGTAAGTTATATAGAGGCGTCCCACACACAACTCTATATAAACTACCATTTGTCTGGGACGGCTCTATATAAACTACCATTTGTCTGGGATGGCTCTATATAAACAACCATTTGTCTGGGGCGGTTCTATATCACTTCCATTTGTCTGGGGCGGATCTATACAATAGTATATGATAGTTTATATAGAGCCGACCCAGACAAATTGTAGTCATATAGAGCCGTCCCAGACAAATGGTAGTTTATATAGAGCCGCCCAAGACAAATGGTAGTTATTTAGAGACGTCCCACACACATTGTAGTTTATATAGAGCCGCCCCAGACAAATGTTAAGTATTATAGAGCAGCCCCAGACATTGATAGTTTATAAAGAGCCGTCCCAGACAAATGGTAGTTTATACAGTGCCGCCCCAGTCAAATGGTAGTTTATATAGAGCCGCCCCAAATTAATGGTTGTTTATATACAGCCGCCCCAGACAAATTGTAGTTGATATAGAGCCACTACATACAAACGGTAGTGTATATAGAGCCGTCCCACACACATGGTAGTTTATATAGAGCCGCCCCAGACAAATGATAGTTTATATAGAGCCGAACCAGACAAATTGTAGTCATATAGAGCCGTCCCAGACAAATGGTAGTTTATATAGAGCCGCCCAAGACAAATGGTAGTTATATAGAGACGTCACACACACATGGTAGTTTATATAGAGCCACCCCAGACAAATGGTAGTTTATATAGAGCCGTCCCAGACAAATGGTAAGTGATATATAGAACCGTCCCAGACAAATGGTAGTTTATATAGAGCCGTCCCAGAAAAACGGTACTTTATATAGAGCAGTCCCAGACAAGTGATAGGTTATATAGAGCCGTCCCAGACAAGTGGTATGTTATATAGAGCCGTCCCAGACAAGTGGTACGTTGTATCGAGCAGTCCCAGGTACGTGGTAGGTTATATAGAGCCGTCCAATACAAATGGTAGGTTATATAGAGCCGCCCAGACAAATGGTAGGTTATATAGAGCCGCCCAGACAAATGGTAGTTTATATAGAGCCTTCCCAGACAAATGGTAGTTTATATAGAGCTGTCCCAGACAGATGGTACTTATATAGAGACGTCCCACACACATGGTAGTTGATATAGAGCCACCCCAGACAAATGGAAGTTGATATAGAACCGCCCCAGACAAATGACAGTTTATATAGAGCCGTCCCAGACAAATGGTAGTTTATATAGAGTCGCCCCGGACAAATGGTAGTTCATATAGAGCCGCCCTAGTCAAATGGTAGTTTATATAGATCCGCCCCAGACAAATGGAAGTGATATAGAACCGCCCCAGACAAATGGTTGTTTATATATAGCCATCCCAGACAAATGGTAGTTTATATAGAGCCGTCCCAGACAAACGGTAGTTTATATAGAGTCGCCGTAGTCACATGGTAGTTTATATAGAGCCGTCTCAGACAAGTGGTAGTTTATATAGAGTCCCCCAGACCACGGTAGTTTATATATAGCCGTCCCAGACAAATGGTAGTTATATAGAGTCGCCCCAGACAAATGGTAGTTTATATAGAGCCGCCCTAGTCAAATAGTAGTTTATATAGAACCGTCCAGACAAATGTTAGTTTAAATAGAGCCGTCCCAGACAAATGGTATTTTATATACAGCCGCCCCAGAAAAATGGATGTTGATATAGAGCCGCCCAGACTAATTGTAGTTTATATAGAGCCATCCCAGACAAATGGTAGTTCATATAGAGCCGTTCCAGACAAATAGTAGTTTATACAGCGTCATCCAAGACAAATGGTAGTTTATATAGAGCCGCCCTAGTCAAATGGTAGTTGATATAGAGCTGTCCCAGTCAAATCCCCCATTATAAGCTGAATGTATAGACAATTAATAGGACCTATACATAATGCTCAAGATATCGGATATTTTCGTTTATAATGTATCTTAATATTTTGTAAATGTTATTTTGTCGGAAAATTTAAATATATTTCTTTAAAATACTCTCTATAGTTCAATATTTCTGCATAAGTTTTTTATCAAGAAAAATAAATTATGTAAATAAACAAGTTGACAATATGTAGTTATATCTACTTCAGTTATTTTCTTGATAAAATGCTGTGTCCGAAATAATGAAATATAGAGAATTATAGATAATATAGATACTAGTTTATAGAATTATTTAATCGATTCCCGACGGAACATTTAAAACATAAAATAATTAATTTGTCTATGTACAGAATGGCATCAGTAGAAGCTGGATCGGATGAAATGACATATCTCTTCTGTCAGCCATGTGGTGATGATGACGAACATCTTCCTGCCGAGGGATATTGTACCGACTGTCATGAATATCTATGTGACTCCTGTTTCAAACATCACTGCAAAGCGAGGGCCTACAAACACCACGTGCTTCAGGACAAGTCTCAAATGCCTAAGATTAAGGCTTCGTCTACGACGATTGACACGTGCACGAAACCATGCGCTCAGCATAAAGGTGAGATTATTAGCTTCTACTGCAAGTCACATGACCAGTTAGGTTGTCAGCGATGCGTGAAGATTGGTCACGTGGGTTGTAAGGTCAGCAAGTTGGCGGACGTATCTGACGGGATTGCGCAGAGCCCGGAATATAACGAATTAATGAAGGAACTAAATGGACTAGAACAGAAGTACGGCCGTACGTTGAGTTTGTCAAAGTCACAGGTAGAAGAAATAGAAACATACCACTCCAAAGCCATCTAAGCAATAGAGAACATAGTAACGCAGTTCCGAGATGATGATTTGAAGAGAATGACCGCCATTTCGGACACCAGTAGTACCGTGATAGCTGAAATCCAAACACAGACAACTAAACTGAAAGAGTTGCAACGATCGAACCAAAACACTCAAATATTTGTAGAAATGAAAAATGCGGCACATCAAATGACAATGTTGAAAGGCACACTAAGTAAAGTAGAGGCCG